>OY747721.1:5533148-5598148 GCA_963556495.2 Valencia hispanica | reverse complement strand
GTGATTTATACGTCATAAGAAAAAAATCTGATCAAATAGTGTTAAACTCTGCAGCTGCCATTTCTAATCAGATAGCTCATTAACACCATTCTTCCTCCAGAAAACCATCTTTATGTCAAAATAACAGTTTTCTTCACAAAAGGCATCTTTAAATATTCACAGCAGACCAAAAACTCGTATTTAAATATGTTGTTAAAGCACTGTTGCCTGTGCAGTGGTGCCGCTGAGATCTGAGCTGTGGATTTCCTAAAGGTCTGAATGATTTAACAAAGCGGAGCGTTGAAAACTTCTAGCTGTCTTCTAAAAAAACATCACAGTCTGGGCTTGGAGAACAGGGTCAGAATAGCTTAGATGGTTTTCAGACCTGCAGGAAATGTAATCAATATAAACTCATTCAAATGAAAAAGTCAACACTTTTTACTAGCGGTATAATGGTGCATATACTTAGATTTTTTCCGTCTGGCCTTGTCGGTTCGGTACCGAACGAATCCAGCTGTTTTCTATCTGAACATAAGCAAAATGCTTCTGTGCAGAACTCGTTTCTGCAGCGCAACTTTAAAAAGACACCAAAACAAAACAGAAAGGACACAAAGCTATCACTAAACTCTGCTATTTGGGAACATTAACACTGACTTTTTTCAAGTTTTTAAATTGTTTTCTACTCTGGCTATGTCTGCTTGTACTATTTTATTATTTTAAAAAAACAAATCAAATGAAATCTCCAGTCAGTTCTTTACTTTCAGCTGTTTTAAGTTATAAAACATAATAAAAATCTACGGTAATTATTTAAAGAATTGCAAGAAAGGAATTCAGGACAAAAAAGTTCTTTGTTTAATGCTGATCAAAATAAAGACATATGAACATTTGTATTTATTTTTCAAGATTAAAGTGTACCGAAAACACATGGAACCGTGATTTCTTGTGTACCGTTATACCCTTATTTTTACACATCTATTGTATTTACCTAACTAACGACCTAGAGGAACCGAACTGATAAATTATGTTCAGTAAAGGTGGAATTGAGAGGAGGACAGAGAAGGTCAAAGGTTATACTTAACACACACAGAGAGACAGAACTGTTGTTCTGTAATGTGAAGGTCTAACCTCATGTCTTTCTCCTTTGTTTTCAGTGAGCAGGATGATGGCATCTGCCAGCGTGGTGGGAGTGGCCTCCACCTGCTCCACCATAACTTGTCGGGAGCTGTAGATGGCCAGGATGTAACCGGGGAAGTCCTGGCTGGGCCGTCGTGCTGTTCCACTGGTGGGGCTGGAAACTGTGGACGAGGACAGAACGTCCACTTTCAACGTCTCACGATTCCAACACTACTTTAATCTAAGATACTAAAACTAACCAGCCTCGCTCTCCAGAGATCTCAGTTATTTAGGTCCATGTTAAAATATAAAATACTATAGTTCACCACGAGGTTATGGGGAAAAAAAACAGAAAACAGGAACAAACAAGGAAGGTAGGAAGGAATGAAAAATGGCCATTTGTATAGCACTTTTTCAGTCAGAGGACCACAAAGCGCTTTAAGCCGGGCCCACTGACCACCACCAGCGGGGGGGGGGGGGTTTGTGTCTTGCCCAAGAAAACAACGACCAAAGCGGACAGAGTGGGGATTCGAACCGGCAACCCACCTACCACCTGTGCCACAGTCAGAATCAAGAAAGAAAGAAAGAAAGAAAGAAAGAAAGAAAGAAAGAAAGAAAGAAAGAAAGAAAGAAAGAAAGAAAGAAAGAAAGAAAGAAAGAAAGAAAGAAAGAAAGAAAGAAAGAAAGAAAGAAAGAAAGAAAGAAAGAAAGAAAGAAAGAAAGAAAGAAAGAAAGAAAGAAAGAAAGAAAGAAAGAAAGAAAGAAAGAAAGAAAGAAAGAAAGAAAGAATCAAGAAAGGTAGGAAGGAATCAAGGAAGGAATGAAGAAAGGAAGGAATGAATGAATCAAGGAAGGAAGGTAGAAAGGAAGGTAGGAAGGAAGGTATCAAAAAAGGTAGAAAGGAATCAAGGAAGGTATGAAGGAAGGAAGAAATAAGGGAGGGAAGGAAGGAAGGAATCAGAGAAGGAATGAAGAAAAAAAAAATCAATGAAGGAATCAAGGAAGGAAGGAAGGAAGGAATCAAGGAAGGAAGGTATCAATGAAGGAAGGTAGGAAGGAAGGAATCAAGGATGGAAAGTATCAAGAAAGGTGGGAAGGAATCAAGATAGGAAGGTAGGACGGAAGAAAGGTATCAGGAAAGGTAGGAAAGAATCAAGGAAGGTATGAAGGAAGGAATCAAGGATGGAAGAAAGAAAGGTATCAGGAAAGGTAGGAATCAAGGACGGAAGGAAGGAAGGTATCAAGAAAGGTAGGAAGGAATCAACGAAGGAAGGTATCAACGAAGGAAGGAATATAGAAAGGAATCAAGAAAAGAAAGGAAGAAACAAATGATAGAAAGACCAGAAGGAAGAGAGAAGATTCCAGCAAGTTTTAGGTAAAAATGAACGGATGAGGTTCTCTAGCTGCAAGGACCAGAGGAACCAACCATCCGAACACTTACTGGGTGTGGGTGGACTTCCCGTCCCGCTCACGTTCATCTGCCAGTGGTTAAAGGCGCAGCAGACGACGGCGTACTCCCCGGGCTCCAGCATGACGTCGCAGCCCACAAACTTCTTCACGGCTCGCTTGCTGTGGGCCAACAGGCGGCCCAGAGTCAGCTTGTTGCCGCTGCCGAACGAAGCGCGGAACACCATGATGCACAGGTCCAGCAGGTGGCTGTCGGCGGTGTCCGAGCGCCTGCAGAGGAAGAGGAGGAGGAGGAGTTGGGCTGAGATCATGAGAGCAGACGACCCAAAAACGGGGAAAGAAGATGGCCTACCTGCTTCCCTCCTGGAAGAGGGCGAACTCCAGGGCCGTCCTCTCCAGCACAGTGAGCGCCGTGACGGTGACCGGCCCGCTGGCTTTGCTGGGGAAGCAGCCTTGCAGCCGCACCTCCTGCCAGTCTGAGTGGATCTTACAGATGTCGACCGAGTCAAAGTATCTGCGGAGAGAGGGGGACAAAGTGGGATCGCTTATTAAAGATTGATCGGCAGGGGGGGGGGTGTTTGCAAAATTAATAAGTCACATTTTTCCAGAGTTGCAGAAGAAAACCTGCTGTTCTAACAAATCACCATGAGCTCATTGAAGTTTCATCCCCTCCTTCGGCTTACGGAACTCTCACCGTTTCCAAGCCGAGCGAGGAGCAAGGCAGCGGGTTCGCCGGGAGGAACGTGAAAGAAAAACAAGAGGGGGCGGCGGAGCGATTCTTGTCTAGACACGACACTTTCTTTTGTGTGTGTGTGTTTGGCTTGTTCTACTGTAGAGCCGCATTGATCTCACGGTGTTAAAGAGAACAAAAAACAGTCATGTTCTCACACATAACTACTCATCTCTATGAGTCTGTAAACAGGGCGGATGATAAGGTGATTCACAGGAAAAAGGCTCTGGTTGGTGGCAACGTGTTTTTCTGCTGTTCAGCTTCTTGATCGCTGACCCTGACAAAATTATTATTAAAAGTTTGTCTCAGCTTCAGGAGGACGACTCCGCAATAATGCAAGGCCTTGAGAAAGTATAACAAAGCGTATCATGGAGACCGAGGAACCCAGCAGACAGGTCAGGGAGTTTTCCACTATCAGAACTTCAGGGTCATTTAACCGGACCTTTTTTCTGACCGGGTAAATTAGTCTCCAGCCGTTGTGTCTCCATACAAAACTGGCCCTGTAAGGAACTTGCCGAGACTTCGGCATATTGCTGTCGTTTCGGCAGAGAGTGGCGTCGCCGTTCGGCGCCCACAGCAGCAGAAGTAATACGAGGTCCACAACAGAAGACGCAGGGATGGCCGCCGCGTTTCTGTTTGTTGTGTGGTCACAAACTGCTTCCCCCGCAACTTTTGCAATCAGCATGAGTTATGCTGTGTTCCATTTGTAGATGGAATTCGGAAATTTCGACTTCCAATCCGCTGGACTGCCTGTTACATGTAGAGCCTGCAACTCCAAACCTAACAAAATAAAAGTGGTGTTCGCATGTGGAAAGTACAGCCTAAAACGATGTTTGTAAGGTGTGACCAACAATGGCTACCTGGGCGTCGCCATATTGGAATCCCGACTTATCAGACTATGTTAACTGGAACGCTGTTTACTCGGGTGTTCAGAGTTCTGACTTCCGAGGTAAATGGAACGCACCATAAACCACGAGACCGGTACTTGGTTGGATCCTGAAAACGGCCCTGTCGGGCCGGCCCGGCGAAGTGGAATCATGAGCATCCCGTGAAGGTTCGGTAAAATTACCCAGAAGTTCTGACAGTGGAAACGCGCCTATTATGGAGAAGTTTAAAAGCGGGGTTGGGTTCTAAAACCAGATTCCAAGCTTCAAAAATCCTTTGGAGAAAATGGAATCCACATCACAGAACTGCCTATCTGCCAAGACAGGGCTATTCCCTTTAAACTGACAGGGCAGGCAAGTAGGGAACTCTGGAAGAGCTACAGATATCCACAGCTCAGGTGGGAGAGTTGTTCAATCCCAAAACCTGAACTTTATGGAAGGGTTGCAAGAAGAAAGCCCTCGTTGTGCCATAAGAAGTCCCATTTTGAAATTCGCTGCAAGCCATGAAGAAAATCCAGAAAACATTGGAGGACATTGATTTAGTCAGATAACGCCTCCCCAACACACTATCACCAATATAAACACGGCGGTGGCAGCATTATACTCTGTGGATGCTTTACTTCCAGCAGGGGAAGCTGGTCAGAGGTGAGGTCAACTTACAACTGGAAGTACAATGGAGCGTTTAGATGAAATCATTTTTATGTGTCAAAATGGCCTAGTCAAAGTCCAGATCAAAATCCATGCGAGAATCTGTGACAACACTTGCAAAATCATGTTCCCAAAAGCTCTCCATCCAATCTGACGGAGTTTGAGCAAAGATAAACGGACAAAAGTCTGAAAGCTGCTGGAGACACATTCCAGAAGTCAAAACCTAGACTCAGGCCGGATGAAACAAGTGCACTCCACACTTTTAAGATTTTTATTTTGAAAACATTTTTTGATAACTACTATTTTCCTTCAACGTCAGAAGTTGGTAAATCACAGGATCCCAACAAAACGCACCAACGTTTGGGGTCGCAGCGTGAAAAGGAATGTGGAAACGTTCCAAGGGGAACATGTAATTTTACACAAGGTGCTTTATGACTTCTAGGAAGAAGGTGGCCAACTTTATAAGGATACATACTCTCACATGATAAACAAGACAAAAAAAATAAACATTTGCTACCAAAATCACTTTCTGATACTTAATGTTTCATCCGACTAAACGACGGGATTAACTTCAGCATGGAAAAGATTTCACAATCACCGAGAGGCATGACAAATCTAAGCCTTTGGCTGCTTAACTCTTGGCAACCAGGGCAACCATCAAAATCATACAATAACATCCGTGTGTGTGTGTTATGTGTGTGTGTGTGTGTGTGTGTGTGTGTGTGTGTGTGTGTGTGTGTGTGTGTGTGTGTATGTGTGTGTGTGTGTGTGTGTGAGGGAAATTACTTTCAGTGAACACAATGTTCTAAAAACCACAAAAACATTGTTGCTCAGTTTGGTGTGAAAACCAGCTGGGAAATTAATTCTGCAGAAACATCAGATCATTAAATCTCCCCCTCATGTCATTATAAATATATATATATTTCACTTGCACTCTAATAAGAATCTATTTGGCATCAGCTGTTTTAGGGCGTTAATGTTAAAGGAAAAGCTGCTCCGGGAGGAATTACTGTATTTATGACAGCGGTGTGTTTGGTATAAACACAAGAAGCGGGTTAGTGTAGCGTCAGCAGTCACACCCACTCTGGCTCGACACTCACGAGGAGAAAAATTATACTTAGTCAGAGTGACTGTACAGTAATGACAGTAAACAACTCTGCAATAACAACCTACAGCATTAACCGGAATCACGTCCGGATTCAGTGTCAGTTAAAGAGAATGTTATGACTTCTATGAATCACTAGGGGGCAGTAGCATGAGGTTAACTGTAGTTAATATGTGGTTAGGACAGATTATGGATAATCTGATACCGGTCTTATCTTTGCATCTGTACCGGTGAGAACAGGCCTGCGGAAACCAGAGATATTTCAACTAGGAGGAGGCTCCTTCTTTTAGGGTAAAAATAGTTTCAGCTCCCTAAGGGCATCTGGGAATGAAGGCACCAGTAACACTGTAGGAAAGTTAAAGGAAGGATTTCTATTTAAACTCCCATTTAAAGCGAGCATTTCAAGCTACCTGCCACACTTTTCTGTACACTCTATCAAACTCTTTTCAGATATATAAACATGTTATGGTCAGGTTTCCATTTGTTTTAATGTATTGTTGCAAAACATTAACAAAAATAAAAAAATCTACCCTCCCAAAAACAAGCTTCCTTCAGCCTCATGACATCACTTAACGCACAAGGTAACCGAGTTCAATTTGAGTCGGTTTGTATTCTTTTACTTGTCTTTTATTAACATATTTGTAATTAAATTCCACCTTTAAGGGGTTTTATTTGTTTTGCTAATGTAAAACGATCAGCTTCACTCTTGAGCCCCTTGTGATGTCATCAACCCAAATACACAGAAGGCAGAATTCATATTTTGCAGTGCAAATTGAACTTTGAACTTAAAATAAACTAAATAGGAAACTTATTTGTAAAAAATGTTTGGAATCATGTATGATTTTCGTTCCACTTCTCACGTGTACACCACTTTGTATTGGTCTTTCACGTGGAGTTCCAATAAAATTGATTAATGTTTGTGGCTGTAATGTGACAAAATGTGGAAAAGTTCAACGGGGGCCGAATACTTTTGCAAGCCACTGTATATACACATGCATACATACATACACACACTTAAGTATTATTTTTGTTTTTACCTTGCTTTACTTTATAAGTTAAAACAGAAAAAGAGGTTTTAAAATGTTAATTGTTATTAATTAATTTCATATATATATATATATATATATAAATAAGAAACCTCATGTTTTTACCTAATAAAGGTAAAAAAAATCATCCTTTATTGTAAATATAAATAAAAAAATAAAAATAAAAGAATTAAAAAAGCAACAACAACAAAAAAAAACGTGAAATTAATAATCCTTCAGTGGCAGTCCATACATCACCACGCAGCTGTGTTTTTATACTCAGAGCAAATTTGTTGCTGGTCAAAAAAAACCCACCACTGCAGGGTGTCTTTTTCTTACTTTATAAAGTCGGTGTACTCCATCCAGAAGACCCCCTCGCTGCTGCCATGAGCCATCAGCTCATGCCGTAAGTGCTGAGGCCAGTCCGGCCACTCGTCCGACCAGCTGCCGTTCCAGGAGAAGCGACCCCACGGGTTACGCAGCCGCAGCAACCTGCAACAGAGCAGCAAAATTAAAAACCAAACGCAGAAGCCGGTTGGAATCACAACAGACCCGGTTTCTTTTAGAAGTTACTGCCTTCATTTTACCAACTCATTTAGTTTTACTGCCTCTCTAAGAGACATTATGAAAACCGAAATTGGACGATAAAAGCAGCAAGTAGATCACTTTTGACAAACTTCTTTTGCAATCTCCTGCTACTCAGCCTTCCACTCTTATTATTCCCAGAGAGTAAACTGAAGTGACCACTTGTTGCTCTTGAGCAGAATAAAGCTGATAATTCTGGGCACTTTAAACTTCTTTCAGGACAGAAGAGGCTTTCATTTTGTGATGAACAATGCACCGATGATCACAGTGATTAATGTGAACTAATGTGCATCCGTTTTCAACGGGTGATCAAGTCTTTAGTTCATTTATCCACGAGTCTGAAGGCAGATTTTCATAAAGAGCATCTGTTTGAATCTGACTTCGGGGCATATTGTGATGAAAACGTAGAGAAGAAGAGGAAACAATACTCATTCATACCTGTAACCCTGAACGTCTCGGACATCCAAGATGGAGTAGGCGTGTCTAGGCCTCAGACCCAAGGACTCGTAAACGGCGTCGTCCACCTTCATGTTCCCTCCTCCACACGAAGCTCCCATTAGAAACCTAAAACCGTAATCAGGAAGGGAACATGGAACCAGTCACACACATTTAGATCTCATCCAGTCTTAGCTGAATGTTCATCATTTAAGGTTTTAACTAGGACATAGCAACAACATGATATATTGTAACAATGTGTTTCATGGTTGCAGAAAAATAAATTCCTCTAGAATGGTTACTATTGGCTGGCAGCGAGGAACATTCTCAATTTGTTTTCAGGTCTGGACTTTGACTAGGCCATATGAGACACGAATAAGCTCCCCTACAGCTCTGAGTGTACGTATAGGCTGATCAAATCTGATCCACAGATTTCTCCCTGGCTCTAGTGATGCTGTTTGTTCACTCATGGTCTCTCACCCTCTGAGGCCCTCATAGAACCGCTGCATTTCCGTTAAATCAAAAACGTGATCAATCCAGTTGCTCTAACTAATTAAAGACCTCCATTTAATCCTCCTTTCTTAACTAAAATTCTTGAAAGCTAGATGCCGATCAGTTATGTCGTAATTTGTACAGTAACGACCCGTTTGAAGAATTACAGCCAGGTATCAGAGCTCATTGTGGCACTAAACAGCACCGGAGAAAGTCACTAATGGTATTTACATGGCCTCAGATGTTGGACCTGTGTCTATTCTGATCCTGTTCGGTTCTCAGTGCTGGTTCTGATCCAGTTGATCATGATATTCTCTTAGAAAGGCTTGAACATGCAGTAGCACCACTAGGCTGGTTTATCGGACAAATACCAGTGGGTTAATCTTTGTGAGAAATGCTCCTCACAATCCAGAGTTGACTTTGGCGTTCCTCAGGGCTTCGTTCTCGGGACAATTCCTTTTAACGATATATATGCTTGATCTCAGGACTGAGCAAATCTTTATTGTTAGGCAGATTACTCTCAGCTAAAGCTATTAATGAATCCTGATGAATTTACTAGAATACAGGCATGTCTTAAAGCCATAAAGATCTGGAGAAACTCTAATTTTCTGCTTTTGTAATTCTGAAAAGACGTAATATTCTCGTCACAGCTCAGTCAGTCACTAACGTTACATAGCATTAACTTGACCACCACAAATACAGTCAAAAGAATCTCGGTGTCACCTTTGACTAGGATATGTCCTTTTGATCTCATATTACAATATCAGAAACACATGGTCGCAGGATTTACAAAAAATAATAATAATTTAATCTGAAAAAAACTGCAGAGAGAGTTCTGACCAAAGTTCATATTTTGCTTCTTTTCATCGGCCTCCTGTTAAATCCAGAACAGAATTTGAAGGCTCCCCTTCTTACATATGAAATCGACAATAATAATCTCCTACATACATTAGAGATATGATTGCTCCATATGTTCCATATGATCAGAGCACTCTGATCCAACTACAGGTTTCCTGGTTGTTCTTAGACAGACACGCTGTTTACGTCTAAGACCAGGCTTAAAACTTTGCTTTTTGATTAAGCTTATAGTTGGAGTGGCTTAGGTCATCCTGAGCTATCTCTGTAGTTAAGCTCCTACTCCTCTCTATCTATGCATTTACGTATTATTTGCAACTATCGTTGACGATAACTTCAGCTCCTTCTCAGTTCCCCCCCAACTGTTCTTGATCTTTCTTTGTGTGGCTGTGTCACCTTCCCAAACGGGGCCATCAGTTGAGTTATTGCTGCCAGTAACTTCATGTTCTCTCTGTTCTTTTTCCACAGAGGATCCAATTGCACCAATAATTATGTATTTAACCTTGTCTCCTTCCTGGACAGAGCCATTGATAGAGCTACTGATGCGGCTAACTGTGTGCTTTCTGCGCTTTCCATCCCATAGATCTACTGGCCCAGCGAATCTCTAACTATTGCTCTAGAGCTGCTGCTGCTGCAATTATTCCACTGTACTCAGATTTTCCACAGAGAGTCATCCTGGATGAGTGGTTTTTGTTCGCAACTCTTTCCTGGAACTTGCAATAGAGGTTCCTCGATGTTAATGATTGTCTTTATGATTGGGTTGTTTTTGTATAAATTTGACTTATTATATACTTCTATATGCACATTGAATGTTATTGTTTACAAGTGGTAATAGCGCGCACATCCCTGTAGGGCGAAAAGAGCTTCCTAAGAAACCTAGGGTTGTAGGTAGCCAATTACTAATATAGATTGTCTTTGTGCAGAGGATCGAAAAAGATTCACTGCGAAGCTAACTGTATTTAGCGCAAAGCGTTCCAGACAGTTTCAAATAGCTAACGAGCTACGGCATGACAGTTCAGTATGGGGATAACTACAATTAAGGTACACATCTACAATGATAAACACGTTTTTATATAAAGCAATTTCATGGTCATAAAAGCCTGTGCAGTTAGTGCTCCATGCTAACTATGCTAGCAGTAGGTATAGCTTGGCACATTGGCAGGTTATTTTAAATAATTAAAATGTTCTTATGATATGATTTAGGCTATTTTTTTAATTTAAACCTCTAAATACTTCCAATGAAGTGAACTGAGCAGATTCTATGGATTCTTCATGGCTCGTAACCGTTGCCTTCAGCGGATTTCATCAGCTGGAAACCTATGAAAGTTCCCTTTACCGTCCTCTTTTCGTCTATTCAGGCAGCCGCTGCACGTGTTAACCGTACTGACGAGATATTATTTCACTGCTATTCTCAACGTTCGTATAGAATTGTAAATTAATTGGACCTGTTTTGGTTGTAAAGTACGGAAGCCCTAAAGGGTCATACATGCATACATTTTATTTCCCCCGTTTTCTCGTGATAACGAGATAATTTTCCTCCGTTTTCCTGTGATAACAAGATAATTATTTCCTGCTATTCTGCATCTCTCAGTCATCATCTAGTATCCATGGAGACGCTTGGGGCCTCGTAGCTGGTCAACTATGTAATCAATGACTACATCAGGGTCACTTAGATTGCGCGTCCGATAAAGATGAGGCCTTGCTAATAGTCTTCTTAGATGACGCACACTAATGTGTACATTATCTGTAATAGCATAAAGCTATTTCATCCTGTGTCAGGCCTTGATTGAAAAGATGTGTGATGCGGTGATCGATCTTATCCTGATCCTCTGACATTGCTCCACCGAATGATGTTTCCTGCAGTGATTTAACAGACAATATCGTTTTGTTTTCTTGAGATTTCAAATTAATTATCTTGTTATCACGGGAAAACGGAGGAAAATTATCTCGTTATCACGAGAAAACGGAGGAAAATTATCCCGTTATGAGAAAATGGAAGAAAATTATCTCGTTATCACGAGAAAACGGAGGAAAATTATCTCGTTATCACGAGAAAACGGGGGAAATAAAATGTATGTATGACCCTTTAGGGCTTCCGTAGTAAAGTACCCTGAGATTATATTTGTTGTGAACTGGTACTATATAAACAAGTTTATTAAACGAGTTTACTACTTGGATGACTTCTGAAGGCAAACGTTTTCACTTCATATTTGGGGAGCAAAGGGGGTTTAAAACTAATAACACTCCACAAATTTTCAGACTTCTATTTCCACATGCATTTTAAATAACATCCTTTATGTTTTTCTTACAGGAGGTGACGCCACCCAGCTCTTACCCAGCCTCCTTGGAGCTGAGCATCTTGGCCCAGATGAGGTCCGTGTCGATGGGTTCCTCCCGGGGGTTTGTGGAGCTGACCTGGAGCATGAGGGAGTCACAGGGGGCCCCAGTCAGTGTGGCCAGGCCCTCGATGGCGCGCCCTGCCTGCAGGGCAAAGTAGGACCCGTGGAGTTTGGCCAGGGCCTTCTCAATCAGAGCCACCCAAAGCTGCTTCCTCTGAGCCTTTAATAAGATAAGGAAGAAAAAGAACGACACAAACGGTGTGAGATACATTTTATCTTTGTTTTAGCGTTTCAATTAGTGTCAGGTAGTCTGTCGGTGAATCACATGTTCAAAGGTTCCTGAATACGGTACACAGATAAAAGGTAGCACTCCCGACATATTCAGCTGTCAGGGTGAAGGAATTTCCTTGTTGTGCAACTCGGTTTCAACAAGATGAGGTCTAGATAAGGATAATGTTTTTACCTGCCGTAGAGACGAGCATTTCTTTCTAGCAGGTACGTTTTATGCTATTCACTTGATGCATTGGTAAACTTTTTAATAAATTATCCACTTCTACTTAGGGCTCCCTGAAGATAAGCTTGTGATAAAAAAGGGAAATAATTAACTATTTTGATCCCAGTATTATAAATAAGTACTCTGGCTTTCTGCAGGGTTACACCTGGTGATTCAGGGGGCCTTTAAAAAGAATCTATCTCTACATTTCTTTTTACAGTGCAGAAGCATTCAAAGGCCATTCCCATTTTCACATTTTAACAAACCTAATTTTGTTGGGATTTTATGTGATATACCAGCTTTGCCCATTCTTCTTTCTAAAACAGCAATTTTATTCATCTTAGATTTTTTTTCCTACCACAGATTCTTAACTGGGTTTAGAACAGGACTTTAACTAGGCCAATCTAACACAAACATGCTTGGATCTAAACCAGTCTGAATAGGAAGGTGAACCTTATAATTAATTAGCTTTTTTGATTTTCTGGTCTGTTCTAACCAGCTTCCATGTCCCCGCTGATGAAAAGCGTCCCCATAGTATGATGCTGCCTCCACCATGTTTCACCGTAGACAAGGAGCCGTCTGGATGTGTGACCAATCTGACCAGAATGCCACACATTTCAGAATTAACTTTTAAACGAAAGGTTGAAAAAAAAAAAAAGAAAAGAAATTATACTACTGGTGTAACGGTACATGTATTAGTATTTTTTCGTCCAGCCCTATCGATTCGGTACGCACATGTACCGACCAAATCCAGCTGTCTTCAATCTAAACACATGCAGAATGTTTATGTGCTAGACTCAGAGCACAGCGCAAGGCTTGGCAGGGCAACTTTAAAAAATGACACCAAAACAAAACAGAAAGGACTCGCAGTTTTCACTACACTATGCTGTTTGGGAACATTAATGGTTTCTAAAGCAGCTACAGTAGAAAAAGAAAGATTGACCAAACTAGAACTTTATCAGCAAACGCATCTTTCAACAGCAATAAGGTCCATAACACGCTCTGCATTGAACTGAATGACTCGCCTGAAAGAATGTCACGCTGAATGTAAACATCACTGATACTAGAGAAAAACCAGCTGGCGTTCAATTGGGTACCAGTAGCATCCAATCAGCCCAAACTCCTTATTTTGGATAAAACACAAGTTAGAGGAATCCCCGCTGATAAGTAGGGATTTTCCTAACAGCTTCTAGTGCTGCATTCAAGTACAGCTGGGAGACTAGGCTGTTTTATTCTCAAATATGGGCACTGTTTTATTTAATAATTTCTAAACATTAACACTGGCTGGTTTCAAGTGGTTATATTGTTTTCTACTCTGGCTATGTAAGCTTGTACTATTTTATTTATTTTTAAAAAGTCTAATCAAATCTTCAGTCAGTTCTATAATTTCAACATTTTGAAATCAAAATAATATCAATTATTGAAAGGAAGGAATTCAGGATAAACTTTTCTTTGTTTAATGTGATCAAAATAAAAATCGCAATTTTTGTGTACCGTTACACCTCTAATTTATACACATTTTATCAAATTTGTGCTGCTTTATCACATAAAAGCTTTTAGCGTTAAGATGCCAAAATACGAAAAATTTCAAAGGGAAAAAAACACTTTTTCTAGGCACTGTAAAGTTTACATTAATTTAATTATAGAAAAAAATCCATCACCTCATGATGGTTCTGACCTGTGAAAAGAGGAGGTAGCCATAGTCGTCGCAGGGCAACATGTCGTCCACCAGCACAGTCGTCCATGTCCCGTCTTTGCACAGCCGAACCTGGTAGGCGCCCTCTGGACAGATGGTTCTGGTGATCATAACTCTCTCCACCAGCTCTGGACGCTCTGCCAACACTGCCAACGCACTCAGGAACCTACGAAGGGAGATAAAAATCAAATTGCCGGAAAATTAAATGTCAAATAAGAACGGACAGAGTTCAGAGTCGGAGGGGAAAAAAAAAAAAAAACAGCATCATGTAGGATGAGAATAAGGAGGTGAAACTGATGAGCAGATTGTGATTGACAGAAGGATGGGTGTACGGTGGAAACATCAGCCAAGCAAGCAGCCGTTAAACTATAATCACTGCATTAAAATATTTTCCACAGTTGTACCTGGAGCAGTTATGAATCTTTCTGCATAATTTCTCCTCATCCAAAAATCAATCGCATTCGGTGAGTCGAGCCTGCGCGCCTTCTGGTTAACTCCCCATTACTGCTCATTTGCCCTGCAGCACACACTGAACTCTTCATTAGCATGCGCGAGTAATGAGCTAATCAAAAAAAAAACAGATACATCTGAAAATGCTAATTCTTCCACAGACGGGGACGGGTACACGACGATCAGACTTAAGAGGAATTTATTTCAAAGTGAAAAAAGCAGAAGAAACAAAAAACAGAGTTGAAGCTTGGAGTCACTGAGCAAAACAAATTAGTCTCGTTTGCAGCTGATTCACTGCAAACTTTTGTACAAACATTTTTGATTTCCCAAACGAAGTCTAGAAATGACACGAACAAGCTGAACAGAGAAGTACATATAAAAAAACAAAATGAAATGATTGCACTTAAAATATGAACAGTTCACCTGCTGTGGCCTGAACACACAGTCTCACATCTTCCTCCTGCTCCGCATGGAACTTAAAGGCTCACCTCCTTGTGCGTAATCAAATAGCAGGATTGCTGCAGAGGTTTTTGTCATGCGGTTTTGGATTTTTGCCTCGGACAGACGACTTCTCATGGGGGTTTAGATGTTGCTCTGGAGGCTGAATCTGCGCTCTGCTGCCACACTGGTGACTAGAATTAAGCGCCACTTCAGCCAAAGTTGTAGAATAAAGGAACACTTCTACAATTGAAGCGATCAGAAGTCGGAAAGACTGTCAGAACGAGCCGTTTCCAGACCCGCAAGTTATCGCTTCAGCAGGAGGAAACCCCGCAGCATGCACCGGTGGTTGGCACGACATGGGCTCTTGCGAGCGACGCGCTCCAAAGCCTCTGTAACTCTTCAACGCGTTTTCAGCTCCTGGTTAGCAGGATCCATTGTGTACGGTGTCCAGATGCTCTTGAAGAATCGGCGCTTTTTTTTTGTCACCTGGATTCCGTGTGCTAAGTAAAAAACATGTCTGGGCATTTGCACCAAGTGGTCAGAGGTGTGAATACTAATCGGTCAAAACAGCGGACGGCATTCAGATTTTTCGCCCCCATTTTAAAAAACAAAACCTGTCAAATAGTGAAAACATTCGGCTAACCCGACCCCTGGTCCAGAACCTCCTCCCTGTGCACGGACAGCTGTATATGATTGTAATATCAGGTTCAGTCAGTGACCACATTCAAGGACGAAGGTGAACAGCGCTTACTAGTTCCCTCGACTGCAGAAATTTGGGTTACACCCCGTTGTGTGTGAACAGATTAGCCTCTGGAGAGGGTTATTTCTGATAACCCGTGTCCTGGCGATGAGGTGGAAACTTGTATTTGGACCTTTTGTACGTTTTGTTTGTGTGTGGAGGAAGATGGAAGACGGCAACATACACTCCGCGGGCCCTCTGAAGGGCACACAGAACAAGGGCATGGAGATAAAGGATGTGTCCAGGCCCCATGTTGCTGTGAATAATCTCCCTTTCAGCTGTATCTCTACATCTGTCCATCCCCACTTCTGCACTTCCTTGTATTTTCTTTTCTTCAGTTTCACTTAGTTTCATTGCCTTTGTGTCACTGCCTATGCCTTTTAATCGTTAATTTCAAACAGTTTTCAGAGTCTCAGACGTCTGTGTCTTTGTATGCGTTTCCGGTTGCTCACCAGCAGTTTCCAAGGAGTCCCTGAAGGATGTCGGAGGGCCGCGGCGTGCGGAAGACGGACCATTTGACACCTCGGTCTTTAAAGTTGCTGCAGTTGATCTCGTGGGGACGGAGCCACTTTTTGATGCGCTGCTGGACGCTGTCGCCCTCGGGGAAGCCCACGGAATGAGGTCCTGGGGGGAAACTGTCGTCCACAAAGTTCACAGAGTTCTAGAAGAAAACAAGGACGAGAAAGAGACAGCAGAGGTTTGATGGGTTCAAAGCTGGGCAAACATCTGAAGAACTACTAAGTACTCTGGACTTGTATCAGATAGGTTTTTTCCAGCTTATTACAGTATTAGTCACTAAGGGTGTAATGGTCCACAAATGTCACGGTTTGGTACGTATTTGGTTGTTTTTTTTTAAAATCACGATTTGGTATGTTTTGGGTTCACGTCAATCAAGAAAAATAAATACTAACATGCATATAACCTTTTAAATATTTGTTTTACTTTGATCAGCATTAAACAAATAATTTTTTTCCTGAATTACTTCCTTTCAATTGCTGAAATTAATTAGATTCTCATGATGTTCTATAACTTAAAAACGTGAAATACAGAACTGACTACAGATTTGATTGGATTTATTTAAAAAAATAAATAAAATAGGACAAGCAGACAAAGCCAGAGTAGAAATCAACTTATCCCCCGTTCTGGTTAAGTTATTAGCTCAATTAAGCTGCACATGTAAACGTACCGAGTGATGCTATTTTTCCCAGGTGTCAAGGCATTACCTAAAGATTACAAGACAAATAAACACCAATTGTGAACTTAAATGCGGGCATGTCACGGGGGAACTTTAATGCCGCCTTTATGGCATCTTTTATGGCGTTGGATGTTGGAGCAGCAGTCTATCTACAGCTGAAAGGAAGAGGTTCTGTTCTAGGGCGCCCCCTGTATCCGGTGCAGGTAGTGGGAGACAGAAGGACTCTGGCCAAAACAACATGACTGATGGACAGAGTCCCCCCCCCCCCACCCATGCATGCAGATGTTCCTGAGCTGCAGAGCTCCTCCGGTGTCAGACTGCTGCATCCTCGGTCGATGGAGGAGCGTTTTCGCAGCTCCTTCCTCCCTGCAGCTGTTAGACTCTACAACCATCGCCGCTCCCAACAAACTCAATGTTTACACCCCTGCTGTAATTTGCACAGTTTAACTTACTTTTCTGCTGCTATTAACACATCTGTTTTTCTCAGTTTATATTGTTAACTTCTTGTAAATTATACGTTTACTTCTTAATGCACATTGAAACATACACATTCTGTAATTTTGTTTCTGTTTTGAAATGATCCTACTCAGCTGCACAATCAAATCTGACTGTGCCAGTTTATTTTTAATAGCGGCACAGTACCTTGGTTTTCTAACTTTGTACTTAATGTACATATATTATTCTTAATTCTATTTTTTTATTTATAATTTTCTCGTGTGAATCTAAATGCTTCTATTATCTGACACTCTGCTGCTGTTACAGCTGAATTTCCCCTTTGTGGGACAATGAAGAATTATTCTATTCTATTGTATTCTAACTAATATTTCACTTTGTGCATAAACTCCACAGTAGCAGGGATGTAAAAAAAAAGGAAATTTCTTTTGAAGTCATGTGTGCACCACTTCATGCATTTGGATTTGTTTTTAAACATATACATTGTTCCAGTAAAAAAATCGAGGCAAGTCTCTGTACATGAAGCTTACATGTGGCATCTTCTCTGATGTTAGATGAATAAATAAATGTGCAAACGCCTTCCTCTGTAAATCATGTGATACTTGCACCTAATTCGCGCTGCCTTCATTTTGCACACAGGACCCGCATTGATGAGTTAACATATAAAGACATATAAAGAAGTGCCACTATCTGCTGATCTGAAACGCTCAAGCGTATGCCGCAGAGAGCAAACATTTTCCATTTCCTATCTTTGTGTAAGGAGTGAGCCGGGGCCTGTTGTGTTGCAAGGCACAACTGGTGGCTCACAGTGAAGCGAATTGATTGGTAACCATCCCCCCACAATCCCATTCTGCAGCCTTGATGCAGCATCGGTTCCCAGACGGAACGATCCGCTCCACCTCGACCGTCCGCCGGGTGACCACACGCCTCGCAGAGCGTGGAGTTCACTTTGCACTTTAATTGTTTGCATTCATAAGGCTGGCTTGGATTGGATCGTCCCTGGAAGTGGAGGGCAAAGATCAGACGCCTGAAATTTTAACTACGACAGGAATACACAGCAATCACATAAAAGAGCTATTCATTTTCTTTTATATTCACATGTTGTCAGGGTGCGACATCTATTAGCACGGAGGAGTGTCTCCGAATCAGTCGTCTGGGCACGTGCCAGCAAGTGAAACCCAGCCGATCGAACCTGCTGCTTTCCCTTCTTCTCCCAGACTACACCGAGCTGGCAGGTGGACAAGCATCTCTGTAGGGAAGTAAGCTTTCAACCAAACATCCACATGCCACTCACCGATACCTCAAATCTGCAGACAAAGAGCTACGGGATTGGATTTCACAGTCCGGTTCCTTATTAAAGACGCGCAAAACAAAAGTGTCCAGGAACGGGCTGGCACGAACAGAGCATGTGTCAGTGCGGTTAGTCAGAACTACAACAACCAGACATCCAAATGAGAGAAAGCTGGAGTAGAGGGTGGTAAAAGTAAAAAAAATAAAAATAAATAAATCTGAAGAATATTTTTGTTCTGATCTCTTAAAAAAAAAAGAAAAAAAAAACCCTCGAAACATTTCACAGTTTACAAGCGGAGCCGTTAGTGGTGTTAACTTGGAGCTGACACCCTCCGGAGCGCTGGCGTCGAGCGAGAAGCCGCTCTTAGAAGCAACAAAATAAAATCAATCAAAGAAAGTCGAAACTAGAGAACCAAGAGAGACTAATGGCACTCAGGTGAGAGTTTTTTTTTTCCAGAGCATGACTCCAGCTCCACTGTTTGATGTAATATGGCCAAACCCCACATTAGCCTGTACTTATATTTCAACAACAACACCACCATCTGCTTGATCCAATAAAAGGCAGGAAAAACAATCACGCAGGCTGAAACATCCGCCGCCAACAGAAAGCTTTTTTCAGCATTAAACTTCCTCTGCTCAGGGTTTCTTCTCTTTTTAGTTTTAACGCCTTCAAATCAGATGGATTAAGAAGACCAGCGGCGCGTGTTTACACCAGCACCACTTGTAGTACATATTAGTCAAAGTTAAAGATGATCCATCGTGAGTTCATCGTTACAGAGCCAACCTTTACAGCAGGTAAAGCCAACAGCCTTCTCTACCAGCTTCAAACTTTTAGAGGCTAAAATTTGATTCCAAATTCTTGCTTGCAAAAAATGTGGTACCGGGCCATACAGAAAGAGTAAATAACTCACATTGTTTCCATTTTATACATCATCTACATGATGTTTTGCCTCGTCACCGCTAAAAACAAACCCAGAAGCTAGCAAAACGATTAAAAACGGAGGTCTCTGAAAAGTATCCTTGGGAAAAGTAAAAGGCCAGGGAAGAGACAGAAGAGTCTACAACTTCCAAGAAAAAGAAAGCTACATTTAACAGACAATACCAGGAGTCCTACTTAATGTATAGTATAGTATGTGGCAACTGGCTGTCTAATGAGGCAATGAAACCTTTCAAACTGCCCCAGATGGGACTGTCTTGTTACAGAGAAACAGCCACAGCGCTCCCACTGATTCAGCGTTGTGGTGAGTTCATTTGTTTTTGTGCTAAATCTGAAGGAATGTTTAAATGTTACCATAGCGACTAGAGAGCATGACGGGGCACAGAGAGGATGTTACTAATGCTATGTTGTTGGCGTGATGTCACGGGACGGTGCTAATAAAGTTGAGAGTACACATTGGATTTAAATTCATTATTATTTTTAAAACCAACCCAGTTTTTAATGCCGGTCGTATCTTTTTATTTTTTTGCATTTATCCGCCACACCTCAAAGCTGCTCTGCGGAGTTTGTTAAGAGTGCACCATGTGGCCGTAAGAGGAACTGCAGTCAGCAAAATCCGCGCCTCTGGGACGTCCTAGCGGCTAATCATCAGTCCAAGCTCTGAGGCTTTCAGAGGCCATTTTTGCGTGGACCAAATGTTTCTCTTCTTTGACGTGGAGTTTGTGTGGCTGTCTTGGGGTGGCTAGCTTAGCCTATCTAGCGGCTAACGGACGGAGAACACCGCCTCCTCGTGGATACGTACGTGCGTCCTTACGTAACAACGCGCGATCTCAGACACGCAGGCTGAAGTGGAAGCGACCCGAACCACCAACATGCAACCACAGCAAAAAGTACTCGATTCAACCATATCGTCAAGACGTATTAAAACTGATTTTAGATTAACAAAGCTGTTTTATTTTAACAAAAATACTACATAATGCAGCTTTAAAGGCCGGTCTGTGTTAAAATGGTCTTATTAAACCGGTCCATGTTGAAAACTAAGGTTGGGGATCACAGGTTTGGTGTCTTTACATTTGTGCCATCCTCTTTCTACTTTTAACTTTATCCTCAACCTGTCTGGTGTGTTTTTGGTCTTCAAATAGTCATCCGTTCTCAAAAAAAAAAAAACTAAAAGGCCTTCAAAGAGCAGCTGTAAAACACTTTAAGCTTTTTTATTTTAACGTGAAAAAGTTTAAGGGTTGTGAACTTTTTTTTAAGGCATTGTGTTCTGCACACCCTGAAATAAAAAAGTTGCAGCAGATTATGCAGATAGTGATTAAATTCACTAGTGGGAAGAAGATCACTCTCGTCTTGTTTGGCTGCTAAATATAGGCTTTTGCCTAGAGATCCTCCAGATCAGCTTTTTGCCTCCGCCAAGGAGGTTGTGTTTTCGCCAGGGTTTGTCTGTTTGTTGGTTAGCAATATAACCCAAAAGGTTGCAGGTGGATTTTGATGAAGTTTTGAGGAAATGTCTGCAACGGGACCAGAAACTAGTGATTAGAATTTAGGGGTGACCCGAAAACCTGGAGGGAGGTGCCTCGGCGGAGGTCTGCGCTCTCCAAATGCTTTTCCAGTTTACCGATATAGTCTAGATCTTAATCTCCGATACAGATATCGCCGATAGACGTCTACCCAAAACGTTCAAGGTTGGCTGAGAAAAGCAGAAGCAGTCAAATTTTCACATTTTGAGTGTATAGTATGTGCATGGTATGAAAGTAAGATATAAAATTGGTGTCATTAAAAAAGTAAAAACCGATCATATCTCCACTTTAGCTCCATGTTCAGCTTAGCAGACACACAATGTTACCAACACTGGAGAAATGAGAGCAGCTGTGTGGCGTGGGTATATAGGGGGATAAAATATTTTGAGATATTAGCAAAAAGAAAGGGCAAAAAAACCCACACGAGTGTTTATTTGAGGACAGATATGATGAAAGATGAAGGGATCAGGATGAGTAATCCCTTTGAAGAGCCCAGAGAAGAAGAGCTAAAGAGTTAAAATGTGAATTCAGGAGAAGAAGAAAAAAGACTCAAATTAGGTAGAAAGAGGAGAATACGCAATATTCCTTCCTCCCAACTGAGTCAAGCTTCCTCCCACGCTTACAGAGCCGTGCCCTGTGGCTTTCAAAGAAGCCATTAATAATGCATCCTAAAGCGCACTTCATGCATCATTGTAAACATGGGATGATTGGTGCAATGCTGGTGTATTAACGGGCCACACACACACACTGAGCCATCCCAGTAAATCCGGCGAATAGGCGCCCGCTACCTGGATGTGGACTGTTCCGAGCTCTGCAGCGTCGGCACTTTCCTCACGTTTAATCAGATTTGTCTCATTAGCTTCAGCGCGAGCAGTCCAAACGATCGTTTTTTTTAAACGGACCCCTCCGACAGGCTCCAGCACATATCCATGACAACCTAATAAAGGCCCATCAAAGGTTTCCGCTCGGCCGACCTGGCCTTGAAGCTGGGAACATAAAGGTTGTCACATCCCGGCCCGTAGTCGCCAGGGAGGGCATCTTTTTGTCTCCAAACAGCTGTTTCAGTGAACCGGACCAATCAGATGCTGAAAAAACAAAACAAAGGGGCTTAAAGTCGTTTTGATCTGGGAACATCAATGGCGGATCCACCAAAAAATTAATACACTGAATCTTAAAAGATGAAAATTAATTGTGAGGTAGCTACATATTCAAATGTCACATTTGATAACAGGAACATTATTATATGCTTTTACTAATAATGGGGCTGGCTAAGTCCTGCTATTCCCTTTGATTGTATAACGCTGCCTCACAGCCAGAAGGTTCTGGTTCAAATCCCGACCCGGGGGCTTTTCTGCATAGGTTCTTTCCTGGTACTGCAGCCAGCTGAGGGTCTGTTTGGCTGCTGGTGGTACTGGTTTGAAACCATAAAGGAGGAGGACAACCTCCAAATTCTTCAACTTTGCAGGAAATCAACAAAGATCCCAAAAAATAATCAGAACTGGTTTTGGAAGCAATATGTGTCAACAATACAGCTGGAGGCCATTTGGGTCCAGGACCGTTGCTGTATGTCTCGCCATTTTCTCTCTGGGATTCCTGTCCGATAACTGTCCATAAAGGTCTATTGCCCACCATAAATAATTAATTATAGTGGTGTAACGGTAAGTAAGAAAAATAAATACAAATGTGCATAATACTTTTTTTTTTTTTTTGCCTTGATCAGCATTAAACAAAAATACTTGTTTTCCTGAATTTCATCTTTTCAATTCCTGAAATGTATTAATTTTTATTGTGTTCTATAACTTAAAAAAGTTGAAAATATAGAACTGACTGGAGATTTGATTGGATTTTTTTTTCTTCAGATAAATAAAATAGTACAAGCGGACATAGCCGGAGTAGAAAACAACAGAACCACTCGAAAAAAAGTCAGTGTTAATGTTTAGAAATATTTAAATAATACTCTATCCATATTTGAGAATAAAACATGCTTAAATCACTTTGGAGTTGTTTTAATATTTCGACAGCCTAGTTTCCCAGCTTTACTTGAATGCAACATGGGGCAGCTCTTGGAAAAATCCCTTATCATCAACAGGGATTCCGCCGACTTGTGTTTTATACAAAATAGTGAGTCAGGGCTGATTGGATGCTACTGGTAGCCATGTTGGACGTCAGCTGGTTTTTCTCTAGTATCAGTGATGTTTACATTCAGCTTGACATTGTTTCAGGTGAGTCATTCAGTGCGGTGCAGAGCGCGTTATGGACCATATTGCTGCTGAAAGATGTGTTCACTGACAAAGTTCTGTCCATCTTTCTTTTTCTACTGTAGCTGCATGAGAAACCGTCAATGTTCCCAAATAGAGTTTAGTGATAGCTGGGAGTCCTTTCTGTTTTGTTTTGGTGTCACTTTTTAAAGTTGTCCTGCGCTCTGAGTTCAACACATAAACACTCTGCATGTGTTCAGGTAGAAAACCGCTGGATTTGTTCGGTACACGTACCTACCAAACCGAACCGAACGGGCTGTACACAAAAATCAGAATCCGAATACACGTACTGTTACACTCCTAGAAATTATAAATAACGCAGAGATTTTAGCTACTGGAATGGCCTCCAGCCTCAACTTAACAGAAATGTATGGACTATGCCTAAACATCTAGACTATGGCAGGGACACCATTTTATTTTAAAGAGCTCTAATTCCTATTAGAAGAGTGATCAATTATCACGCCAAAAAGAAAGCTTGATAATGGCTGCAAAATGTGTTTTCTTTCATTGATATTCATATTAATATTAATGATTGTATATGAATACATCTAAGCCTGAAGGTATAAGTTTGAGCCAATTCATACGTACATTCAAACATGTGAATCCAAAATTTGCTTATTACAGTCTATGCAGGTTCTCTGGAGAGATACATGATTAAAAGCCTGGAATTAATGACATTAAACTTGGTTAGGAGTTTTAGAGGAAAATTAGCCTTTTAGATTAACCAGAAAAGAAGAAGACTATATTGGCAGCACTAATTATAGGTTAATGCAGCCGAGTTGAACTTGCTGACTTTAGTTCCTCTGAGCTGTTATTTGATCCCGTGCAGCAGCCCTGACACTCCAACACGCCAGTGGAAGTGAGGAGACACAAGCTTCTCCATCAGTGCAGCTCCCTACACCAGGACCTGTGCTTTCATACAGAGTCCTGACACAGTTTTCATGGTAAAATGTAATGATTTACCATGAATAAAATGATCATCCTAATGCTAAAGTATGAAAGAAAGTGTTCTTTACATTTTTAGAAGATTGACAGTGGATGGATGGATGGATGGATGGATGGATGGATGGATGGATGGATGGATGGATGGATGGATGGATGGATGGATGGATGGATGGATGGATGGATGGATGGATGGATGGATGGATGGATGGATGGATGGATGGATGGATGGATGGATGGAGGGATGGATTGAGGGATGGATGGATGGATGGATGGATGGATGGATGGATGGATGAACAATTGGATTGATGGATGGATGGATGGACCATCAGATGGATGGTTGGATGGATAGATGGATGGATGGACGGACAATCGGATGGATGGATGGATGGACAATCAGATGGAGGGATGGATGGATGGATGGATGGATGGATGGATGGATGAACAATCAGATGGATGGATGGACGGACAATCGGATGGATGGATGGAAAATCAGATGGAGGGATGAATGGATGGATGGATAATCAGATGGATGGATGGATGGATGGATGAATGGATGGATGGACAATCAGATGGATGGTTGGATGGATGGATGGATGGATGAATAGATGGATGGATGGACAATCAGATGGATGGATGGATAATCAGATGGATGGATGGATGGATGGATGGACAATCAGATGGATAATCAGATGGATGGATGGATGGATGGATGGACAATCAGATGGATAATCAGATGGATGGATGGATGGATGGATGGACAATCAGATGGATGGATGGATGGATGGATGAATAGATGGATGGATAGATGGATGGATGAATAGAGGGATGGATGGATGGATGAATAGATGGATGGATGGATGGATGAATAGATGGATGGATGGATGGATGGATGGATGAATAGATGGACAGATGGATGGATGAATAGATGGATGGATGGATGGATGGATGGATGAATGGATGGATGATCAGATGGCAAATCAATAAAACCACCAAGCTAGTAACCAAAGTAAACTAGTAACCAAATACCAGCCATCCTCACTTTTAATTCAGGCCGTTTGGTGAATTGAATAGAGCTGCAGGTTTTTAGCTGTAATTTGAGAGCTTTGTGGAAGAGTTTATTAATACTGTCGACTTTTTTAACCTCACTCGCTGATTTTAACGGATCCAAGCTTAAAGTAGCTCTGGTCCGACATTTAAAGACTGTCCACAAACACCAGCTGTTGTTTATAGACAGGCTGGCAATATGAAGACATATGATTACAGAGATGGTGAAATAAATAACATAATTTATGTAAAATAAAATGAATATTTGCACTGCTATTCTCTGCAGAAATGCAAAAACATGGAGGAGGATACAGATTCTCATCACATACGTTTATATGTGCTTTTATTAAAGCTCCTCCTACCTCTCTGCAGAAGCTGACGATGTTCTCCCAAAGCTCCTTGGCTTCTCCCTCGTCGTTCCGTCGCCGAGCCTCCACATGCATGCTCTCCCTCCTCTTCAGGGGCTTCACCACCTTGCGAAGGGTGAGGTACTGCTGCGCCGTGTGGCACGCTGCACAGTTCTTGGCCTTGACGTCGTTGAGGAGCGTGCATGCAGGGCAGCTCCACTGTCCTGCTTTCTCCTGAAGGCTAGACGAGGCAGAGGAGGAGGAGGCGGCGGCGGCAGCAGAGGAAGGGAAAGCCCGGGCCTGTTTTCGTGTTTTATGACCCGACGACGTGGAGGAAGGTGGACACGAGCATGAAGCGGGGCCAGACCCCGACGGGAAGCCGCAGTGTGCGCAGCAGCGGGACAAGGGCGACTGCTGCTCCTGAAAGCCGTGCAATTTGGAGGAACCGCAAGCAGAGCACTTGGGCGCGCCCGTGGGGTTGCGCAGGGTGCACTTGGAGCAGGCCCAGGTGCTAAAGTCAGGACTGGATGGGCTCGCTGGAGTAAATCGTACCGTCTCACAGCCTACCAGGTCGATGAGGTCAGCGCCGGCCCTCGACGACCTGCAGCCCTCACACTTTGCCGAGCTAATGGCGTTGGGCAGAGAGCAGCTGGGGCACTTCCAGGTGGGGTTAGCCGCGGAGGCAAGGTGGGGAGCCGGTGGGTGGTGCTGAGGGTCTTCTTCTTCCAGGATGCTGAGGCGCTTGCTGGGGTATGAAGGCTCTTGGGGTTGTGCGTGTTTGGGCTTTGCTGGCCGCTGCGGGACCGGCTGCGGTGGGGCGCTGGCCGTCGACGGGGAGGTGGGACTGGGAGTGTTGGTTCCTTGGTTTTGCGGGCGACCCGGCGGGGGGACCTCTCTTCGGCTGCGCGGCACCGGATTGTTCTGGAGGGAGGGGAATGTCGGAAACGGCGAGGAGAGACCCTGGGAAGAAACCTGGGGAGACTCTTGGGGATCAGAGGGAGTCGTGGTGTTGGACTCGTCCGTGAGGTCGATGAGCAAGGGCGCCGATGGTGCCGTGGGAACTGGGAACCCGACGACAGGCGTGCGCACCTCGGGTACCACCAGCGCCTCTGGCGGGATTTTAGGCAACGACAGCTTCCTGGGTCCACCGCAGGCGGAGCACGACAGAGCCACTGGGGTGTTGTGGAGCGTACACCGCGCACAAGCCCAGCCCGGGTTCTGCCCTTCATGGCCGCTCACCTCTCCGCTGCTCTCAGACCGGCGCACCGCGTCCTCTTTAACCAAATGCTGTCCGTTGGGCTCAAGCAGCACAGTGGGGACGACCGCGGCCGTCGGGGGCTCGTTTGGAGCAGATGGGAGGCCGTTGGCAGTGATAGCTACGGTGGTGTCAGGGGGGCTGTTGGTGGCGGAGGACGGGCCGAAACCACAGACCGAGCAGGCTCCGGATCCCTGCGGGTTGTTGAGCGTGCAGCGAGGACAGGCCCAGCGGTGCTCCTCGGTGCTGCTCAGCCGCAGGATCTTGTTGAGGTCCGGTTTCTGGCGCGGCGCCTCGCAGATGGAGCAGCGAGGCGCCGCGCCCGCATTCAGGAAGGTGCAGCGTCCACATGACCACTCGCTGCTTCGCACCGCCGCAGCCATGGAGCCAGGAGAGTGGGAGTGGCTGAAAAACACAAACTGCTTACTTAGAACCATTTTCACACAAAAAAAGGGTTTTGGTTAGTAAAAAAAAAACTAAACACAATAACAAAACACTTTTATTGTACAGCTAATCCAGATAATGTACCATGTAAAAGTATTCACAAAGTTCAAACTCTTTCCCCTTTTTGTTTAGAAGGGGATAAAGAGTGAAAAATGATCCATTTCATTTTAAGAATTAAGCTGAAATAATATGCTTGTCAAACAAAGCTCATCGTTCCTTCGTGTATTCTGAACTCATGGTTTGGCAGTGGGAAACTAGGATTCGTTCTGGGTTTAGGTTGGTGCGTTTTCTACTGATTTGAGTCACTTTTAAGGGACTTGTGACTTGGAGCACGTCAATGACTTGCACTTGCAATATTAGGACTTGAACTTGGACATATGAAATTGCTATTGTTGAAGTTAGCATATAGTCGATGATAATGTTAGCTTGTTATATTACGATCTTATTGCTGGACAAACTAAAAAACTTCCCAAAGCACGCTTTATTGTTCTGCACATGCTACTGTGTTAGCCTGGTGCTAGCATGGGGGCATTGAGTACAATATACACCCTGCTTGGAAGATTGTTTTTTGGGGATTTGGACTCGGCCTGTAGGATCTAGCGACTTGACTTGGACTCGACTTAGACCAATCCTATGTGACTTGGACTAGCACTTGAACACTAAGGACTCGAGTGTGATTTGGATTTGAGAGATGGTGACTTGACTACAACACTGCAGCTGGGAGAGTAGGCTGTCGAAATATCAGAGAAAGAGGTAAGATCATACATGATTTACTATTTTACTATTTTATTTTTAAAAAATTTGAGCCAAATTATATATTTTTTTCTTGCCATCATATTGTTAAATAGCATGAAACTGATTAAAGCATATTTAAAAGTTGTTAAAAGAAGATATTCAAATTAAGGTAAAAACTGAAATATACGCTTATAATTTGGGTTTAATATCTCCGATTCCATAGGAGTCAGTCAGTGCCTCACCAGTCATGAACTTCACCACACATCACTTGGGCAAAGAGTTATATAACGTTTTCTCAACATTAAAGGTATTGTGGAGGATCTTTTTCTTCTGGGTGGATCACCTAGACTACTGATCCTCCTAGCTGTCAATCATTCTGGTGATATTTGTACGAGGCCGTTGTATGTGCTCGTCCCTGGGATAGTTTTCACTTCCTGCGCACTCTGTTTATGTGTAGCACGTTACGCCTCCATTCATTCTTATTGCAGTTCTCACCGGGTTCTTTTGAAAATGGCGCAAGAGAAAAGGTGTCTTCGAAGTGTATGAGAAGAAGAGAAAGGCTTCAGAAGACAGAAACAAGACCACAGTGTTTTTAGGAGATTGTTTTCAATGATGGCGTGCGTTTAAAGCCAAGGTTGGGCTCCCCACTGATGCCTACGTCGCCAAGTTTCTACTCGACAGGTAAGCTTAAGTTCGGCATGCTATGTGGAGAAATGCATTTCAGATTACTGCTAGAAGTAGTTATCTGCGTCCATATTGTAACTTTCCGGGTAAAGATTTGTTTGATTCTGAGTTGATAATCAACCTAGTGGTTACAGTGAGCGTGTCCTGCGATACCGACGGTAACTTGTAAACAAAGCGTGCATGAGGATAAAGGGGCATTCCCTCTCAGGGACAGGTAGAGCAAGAGTGCCCAATCCAGGTCCTCGAGATCTACTATCCACCAACTCATCCAGCAATGTCATCACAGCTGAATTAAATGAAGGCCTTTTTTACCAGGCCTCTGCAGAGCTGACAGACTGCTGATGAGGGAATTGAACCATTTGCTTCAGGTGTGTTGGAGCTAGGATACATCTAAAATTTGTAGGATGGTAGATCTCGAGGACCAGGATTGGGCACGCCTGAGGTAGTGTTGCCCATGAGCATTTTTTCAAAACGTGGAGAAGGCGGTTCTTTCCTGAAATTCAGAAAAATCCTCCACAATAGCTTTAACACAGTGTTTTCAAGTGGTTATATTGTTTTCTACTCTGGCTATGTATGCTTATACTATTTTTTTGTTGTTTTATTTTTAAATCCAATCAAATCTTTTTTTAAGTTATAAAACCTAACAAAATCCAATTATTTTCAGGAAATGAAAGGAAGGAATCCCGGAAATAAAGCTTCTTTGTTTAATGCTGATCAAAGTAAAAAAACAGGGGAAAAAAAGTCATATGCACATTTGTATTTATTTTTCTCGATTAAAGTGTACCGAAAACGTGGCAAACTGTGACTTTTGAGTCCCGTTACACCCCTAAAAAAAAAAAAAAAAAAAAGAAACAATAGAATACTCTGGTTGTAAGATGAGAAAACGTGGCAAGGTCCAAATGGTATGAATACTTTTGTAAGGCACTGTACCTTATTGTCTAATATCAATCAAACACAAAAGGAGACAAGTGAAGAGAGAGAGGATGTTTGTAGGAATACATTTGAAATGCAGAGAATAAATGTATGCTTCCAGAAAATGTTGATCATCTTCAGGAAAAAGGGAAACCGCAGGAGGAGTGGAGACAGAATTAGAAACGCAAAACAGGGTAGGAGAGGCAAAGATTAGCCAATGCAGGGAGAGAGAAAAAAAAAAATCAAATCTCCCTCCTGGGGGCGCAGAGGGCAGTAAATCCATATACAATGGCCACCTGATTAGAGCCAGAGAGACAGCACACGGAGAGGAGGAGCCAGAGGGGAGGAGAGGAGAGGAGAGAAGGCTGCTTGCCTCTGAATTTTACATCAGAAATGCTCGAGTCTCACTGACTGGCACTTATTAGAAGGGGAAAAACACACAGGAACTCTTCCACTTTATATTAACGCCCCTCTCTGCTCAGTGAATGTTAATGCAGGGCAGAAAGGATCGGCTTAATGTCATGTCAGTCTCTTGACCCAGTGGATTTTTAAAAGGATGACCGTGTTAGCTCAGAGAGAACTTTGGCATATTTTTTTATAAATATCCAACTGCGGGATACGTCGTCAAAGCCAGAAACTGGTAAATACGGTAACAGGGAAGTAATGCATACTCCCAGTGGACTGACTCATCCTGCAGGCCTGCAGGCCAGTCAATCTGACGTATCGACAGCGGGTGAAGCGGGGGCCCTTCAGAGGCCGAGCTGCACAGCTGGATACCTTCAACTCTGCGGGAGCACGGTATAAAAAAAAAGGTTGGAGTCTGAATTTAAAAAAAGCCCATAAATGTCACTGTCACTCAGGCTGCTCATGTGTGAGCAGCAACTCAGAGAGGGTAATATGGGACTTTGACCAAAGTGGAACGTGAGGTGCTAAGAGCGAGGATGCTGCAGGATGTGCTCCATGTTACCAGCTTTCTGTTACGTTTTAGTAGGAAAATTGTTTCAAGATCAAGGATCATTAATGCACAACACACCAATTCATTTCTTGAATGAAAGCATCTTTGCTCCATGTGTCAAAATCCCTTTGTTTTATTTTTAAAACAAAGTTATCATTTACATTTTGCATCTCATATCCCCCGCCAAAAAAAGCTTTTGTATCACAACTTAGCGTTTACACACACGTTAAAAATAAATGACCAGGCATCGAAACCAAATATTAGAGGCGTAACGGTACACAAGAATCCGAGGTACATTATTGGGGTTATAAAGTCAGGTTTCAGTAAAATTTCAGTACACTTTAATTAAAAGAAATTAATACAAATGTGAATATGACTTTTTTTTTTTTTTTTTTTTACTTTGATCAGCGTTAAACAAAGAACCTTTTTCTTGAATTCCTTCTTCTCAATTCCAGAAATTAATTTTAATTTATTATGTTCTATAACTTAAAAAAGTTGAAAGTATAGAACTGAAGTGAGATTTGATTGGATAAAAAAAAAAAAAAAAATAGTACAAGCTGACATAGCCAGAGTAGAAAACAATAGACCCACTTGAAAACCGTCAGTGTTGATGTTTAGAAACATTCAAATAATACTTTGCTTTCATTTGAGAATAAAACATGTTTAAATCCCTTTTGAGTTGTTTGGATGTTTCGGCCGCCTAGTCTTTCCAGCTGTACTGGAAAGCAGCATGGGCAGCTGTTGGGAAAATCCCTTCTCATCAACGGGGATTCCGTCGACTTGCGTTTTATCCAGAGTAAGGAGTTTGGGCTAGTATCAGTGATGTTTACGTTCAGCTTGACATTGTTTCAGGTGAGTCATTCAGTTCAATGCAGAGCGTGTTATGGACATTATTGCTGTTATTGATGAGTTTGCTGACAAAGTTCTGGTTCGGTCCGTCTTTCTTTTTTCTACTGTAGCTGCATTAACATTTCCAAATAGCAGAGTTTAGTGATAGCTGGGAGACCTTTCTGTTTTTAATGTTTAAACATTCTGCACGAGTTCAGGTCAAACACAGGTGTATTTAGGACGTACCGAAAAATCCGAATGTGAACACATATACTGCTACACCCCTAATAAACAACCATCATATTGTATATTTTAGAACTGTAAAAGTCTACGTGTTTTATGACCTTTCCAATCATATTGTTGAATTGTGTGGATGTTTCTCTAATCTTCAGATTGGGAACAGCCGTTCACCAACACATGAATGCTGAATAAAGCAACAGCCCCACGCTAACTTTGAGGGCCTGTGTTCACGCCGTGTTTAGCTCTCCGAAGGGCCTACCTATGTGAGCCCCGCTAAAAGGGTATGACGACAGCAGCAAGTGTCGCCACCTCATGTCTGATGACAGCTTCCACCCCCTGGCCCTTTCCATAACTGTCAGGTCTCTTTCATCTCCAGCGAGAGAGCAAAGTCACGGCGTCAGCCCCTCCGCACAGAGAACCTTCTCCAGGCGAATGATCTGGTTCTTCTTCATGGAGCAAATCCACTGCCTCTACCTGCAGCTGGTTTCACAGCTTTTAATTAACACAAATCTGGTTCAGGTGCTTTTTAATAAACTAGGGTGATGAAATGCAGCACTTCCAAAATATAACATGATCATAAGGATGAACGCGGAACCTATTGGAAATATGCACAGTCTTATAGTTCTGGAAGAAGTTGCATGAAGAAGCATGGTGTGAACGCTCCTTCACAATCGCAGGACCAAAACGGAGGTGACTCTGTTTAAATGTAAGCTTAAAACACATTTATTCCGAATGGCTTTTGGCTCCTAACGGACATTATACCTGCTTGCATATTTCTTTTGTTTAACCGTTTTTTAAAGCTTTTTATCCTCCTATTTATGTAACTTTGTTTTAAGGTGCTAGTTTACTATTTTTAAAGTTTCTGACACCTTGTCTATTTTTACTACTGCAAATCACTTTGGTCAACTTCAGTTGTGAGAAATGTGACATACAAATAAAGATTCCTTGATTGACTAAGTTACCAATAAAAACAGCAGTAATGTAGAAGCGAAACTAAACTACAAACAGCCAGATTTCCATCAGTTATAAAGGTTGATTTCTGGTACTATTCTGTTTCTCAGAAAAACTAAATATTAAATAACAATAAATAAATAAAAAGTATGACAAAAACATATGTGGTCTGGGCTCCTTTGGCATGGAGGAGAACAGCCTGTGGTTCTGCTGAGGGCTTCAGGAAGCCCAGGCTGCTGACAGCGGCCATCAGGTCATCTGCATTGTTGGTTTCTTCTTCTTGACAACACTCTATACATTCTCTATGGGGGTTAAAGGTCGGGCCAGTTCGCTGGCCAATCAAGCACAGAACCACAGTGTGGGTTAACACCAGGTACTGCTGGAAAATAAGATCAGCATCTCCATAAGGCTCGTCAGCAGAAGGAAGTACGAAGAGCTCTAAAACGTCCTGGTAGACGGCTGTGTTGGCTGTCGACCACAGAAACACCCAGAGGCCTTTTCCATTGACCTGGTTCCAGAGTTGGTTCGGTGCTAGAGTCTGACTTAGAACCGGTTCTTTGTTTTCCCACTGCGCAAGCACCCGTTTGTCGGTTCGGAACGAGTGCTTAGCCAAGCACCAACTTTCTACCCCTCCCACAATGTTGACGCAACCCAGGTGTGCTGGGCGGGACTACTTTAGGTGAAATTTTAAAAAAACGCCATTTTGTTTTTCACACACCTTCGCAAATCCAGCAAAGTGTGGAAGCACAACAGCAGCATGGCGTTCTCCAATGTTATCTTTCTCTGTTCGCGCACTTCCTGTTTTGGTTTCCACCATGGGGGCGTACACCGCTGTGTGCTACAATTTAGATGGCGTTAAGACGCAGCACCGACTAGGCTCCGTGTCTGTGGAAACGCAAACTGGTTATAAGAACCGGCTAAACTCTTGCTCCAGCACCAACTCCAGTTCTTCCTCAATGGAAAAATCCTACCAGTGGACCAGAACCAGCAGACGACACGGCGCCCCAGATCATCACCGACTGTGGAAACTTCACTCTGGACCTCAACCAACTCTGATTCACCTTGATGTCCAAATCAAATTCAAAATTTACTGTGATCTGAAATGAGGACTTTGGACTAAAGAGCACCAGCCCGGTTTCTCCTTAGCCCAGGTTCTGGAGTGGCCCAACACCAAGAATCTAGTTGTAGCCAGAGGTTGTGCTACGATTTTTTGTTGTTGTTGTTGGTCATTTTGACTGAAAGGGTAAAAAAAAAAAAAAACAGTCAATCTGTTTTTACCCATCAGTTTTTTAAAATACTAGTAATGACATATTCAGCGGTAATTCATTTTAAATATTAAATATTCATCCGCACAAACTGAACAGAAAATCCACACGTTAAGTAGATTGTTGGGCTACATGTATTAATTATAAACATTTCTCCTGCAGTGGACTGAACGCTCCGCATGGAGCTTAACTAAACTCCAGCTTGTGCGTAATGGAGGCTGAGTCAGCGGACTTACGAGCGCCACTTCAGCCAAAGTTTTGAACTCAGGAAACATTTCTCTAACTGAAGTGATCAGAAGTTGGTAAGACTCTCTGAAACGACGGCTTTCTGATCGCTTCAGCGGGAGGAAGTCCTGCAGCGTGTGTTCCTTCTGCGTCAGCGGTTAGGCTGCAGCGATCTGGCACCGCCGGGCTGCACGCGGTGAAGTCACTGATACGCTCCAAAGTCTCAGGCCATGTACACGCGTAGCAGGGGTAAAAAAAAAATTTAAAAAAAGAATATCCTCACCTCCTCGTTTTAAAGAAAAAACTCCGTCCACACTTAACCGCGCAAATGTGTTGTTAAGCACATTCATAGACATGCCAAGCCTGTAGGGGGCGGTAGTTCCCCAAATTCCTATCCACTCAGAGTAACTTTCTAACTTCTACATAAAGCAGTAATTGAGTTTTAAAAACAAGCAAGCAAAAAGTGCTTGGAGAATGGATAATCCCAACACGTCTCTGAGGACATAAATGCTGTTTCTGAGTGTAAACACAGGTCGCACAACTGATGTCGGAGCATGTCTGTCTCGGAAAGTGGCGCTGCGGAACATAAAATTCCAGTTATTTCTGTCCACACGCAAAAACGCTTAAAAGGGGAAAAAAATGCAAATCTTCACTTTGACCGGAATTTTCAAAAAGATTCGTTTTCGGTGACGTAATTCTGCGTTTTCGTGCGTATGACGGGCCGAATCGTAGAAAAATATCTTCGTTTTGTGAGATACCGCGGCTACGTGTGGACAAGGCATTAATGACTCTTCAACACGCTGTCAGTTCCTGGGATAGCGAGATGCATTGGGTACGGTGTCCAGGTCTGAGATGATGCTTTGATGCTCTCATGGGAATCTTTTTTTAATTTTTTATATTGATTTATTTACCTGAACTCCGTGCGTAAAGTTGGAAGTGTCTGCACCTCTGCACCAAGTGGTCAGGGTTGTGAATCACAATCTGTCTAAATGATGGGAAGGCCTTTAGATTTTTCTCTCACCGTTTAAAAACAAAAAACACGAAATACGAAAACTACTCGGTTAACGCGCCCCCCTGGTCGTAGCCTGTGTCCTGGAGCCGACAGTGTGTGGTGGATGTTGAAGGTCCGACCCAGGCTGTAGTCTACGCTTGGTGAATGAGCTTTGCTTCACGCTCCTCTCAAAGCTGCGGTTATTCCTGTTGCTCGCGCTCCTTTTTCTGCCACACTTTTTCCTTCCACTCAGCTTTCCAACAATATACTTGTAGCACTGTGTGAACACCCAGCTTCTTTAGCAACGATATTCTGTGGGTTACCCTCTTTGTTGAAGGAGTTGATGACATTCTACTGGAAATCTGTCATGTCGGCGGTCTCCCCCATGATTTTATAGGCTATTAAAAAAAAATAAAACGCATTCCTGCATTTATAATCCTTCATTAAAGCTAACAATGTTCCTCTGTAACTGTATTTTGTTCTGAGAAACAGTTTGGGGGTTGCAGAAATTAACGTTTCAATGACACTTTAATTTATTCAGACGTACGTGGCTGAGGTGAAGGATGAACCACCTCCCTGGACACCACTTACTGTAAAGGAATGTTTTTGTTGTTCATGCTCCACTAACTTCCTCACAGCGGTGTGAACAAACAAACACACACACACACACACACACACACACGAATACACCTTTTGTCCTTGGCTCTGTGCTAAGTGAAGAGGCTCGGACTAAAAGTGCTCACTTCAGCTGATCCGTTCCTCCTGTGTTGCAGACCCGGGCAGGTAGCCAGGTGGCGTCGCGAGGAGGAGGAGGAGGAGGAGGAGGTGGCGAACCTCCGCCCCTGGAAACCTAATCTTTCTCCTCTGAAGTGTTTCGCTGCAGCTTCTGCTCCCGACCTAAATTCACTTAAGGAGCGGGTGTCATGTCATGTGAATTCATTTCGGAGCTTCACAGAGTGCGAGACGGCGTGAGATCCAGCAGGTAAACTGGCTAGTGGGTGAAATGTCTCTGGGGAAGCTGTTGGTGCTCCTATGAGAGGGCAGAGAAGAGCGGGAGCAACAAAAAAAAACCTTGATAAAAATGTTTTAAAAATCACCAACTGGCTGCTTAGATTCATTCTATGTTTTGAACTCTGGCAGGACTCGGCTCACTTGATCTCTCAGCAGTTTCTTGCAGCCTCACTGTGAGACATTTGGCCTTTGTGCGACAGTCATTAGCAGAGCCATTCCAAGGTTGGCACTCAGCCCCGGGGCCTGTGGGAAAAGCGTAGTACCTTTCCTGGACAGAGGGGGCAGAGTCCCTCTCCTCCACTCACTGAGCACAAAGAAAATAGTAACAGGGCTAATCAGCTTTAAATAAATAGAAGGAATTTGTGTTTAATTTAAAGGGGTCAAATCTAGAATCCTCAGATAGTTCCTGGGTCAGGGTCAAAATGGCTGGATTCCCATTTTCCAACCCAAGCTCGGTCAATTTTTCCAGCGTTCAGTCCCCTGGGGGAGGAATCCACGGTTGTCTTTCAACTCTCTCTGCACGCAATTGGAAAGCGCCAGGCCCAATCGGAGCAACCAACACAACGTGACGTGTTTGTAGAGACGGAAATCAGTCACTCATCTCTAGAAGAAACGCTCAAGCCGTTTCAAACCAGCAGCCGTTCCTGAGCCGGCGCCCCCATCTTTGTTGATTTGCTCCTCCTCCATCGTAAAAAAAAAAAAAACTCTGCCTGTAATGGTGCCAAGTCCGCCTAACGTCTCTCTACAAACAGAGAGCGCTGTGATTGGCCCGGCGTACACTTGGCCGAGCCAATGGTAGACCTGCTGAGGCTATAATGGCGCGACCAACCTGCAGAACAAAATCTTTCTCTACTGCTACGGTTTGTCTAGATTTCTAGGCTACCTTCTTCCTGCATCTGTAAACAAACCACCTCGCGCCCTTTTAATAAAAAAATGATCGTATGCACACTGGTTAGTTTGTTTGTTTGGCAGCCCGATGATAACCTGACTATAGAGGAGTGGTGAGAATGTTAACTGAAATGCCTTGATATGTAACCAGCTACTGGGTTTCCTAAGCTCCAACATATAAAGGCACAAACTGGATGAGTTGGAAACATAAACCGCCGAGTTCACCAAGAGGAAAAGTCTCCAGATGTGACCTTAATCACCTGTTTTATGGCCGCACATCTGCAGGTGGGAGGAATGCAGGGAGTGTTTGTTTTTTTTAAATCAGCTGCAGGTGTTTTAACCGTCAACGTTTCCCTGACGGCTGATTTCAGCTGAAAAGTCAAGAACTTAAAAAGGAAACTCAGACACGGGGCTGGACGAGAAATTGATTTAGGCGCTTATGAAGGTTTAATTTTGGGCAAATCTGGACTTGTTTTTCACTAACGAACTCCTCGGGCTTCCGTAGTTCAGAGTGATGTCACCCCGCCCAGGGCCTACCATCGTTTCGTTTGACGAGCCTGTCATTAAGTTTTACAGCCTGCATTTATTTGGACTTTGAATTCAGGTCAACTTCCACAAAAGGACGATTAAAATGAATTGTAATTTCTTTTTAAGAAAAGAAAAAAAATCGAATAAAATCAGATTGGTATGAAAACAATAAGAGATTTTATTTTTAATCCATAATCGCCCAGCCCTACTCGGAGGTTAATGTTCCTTCAGGACAGACGGGCTTTAATGTAATGCCCCGAAATAAAGTCCAATGAAACCAACTCGCTTCAGATGACCCCTAATTAGTGAATGGAGTCCAACTGTGTGTAATTTAATCTCTGTATGAATCCAGCTGTTCTTTGAAGGCTTCAGAGGTTCTTAAGAGAACATTACAGATAGAGCTAGGCGATATGGCCTCAAATCTATACTGCGATATAGCTAGAGCATGTGTGATAACGATATTCATTGCAAAATATATTCTTTTCTTCTGTTTATATATGTCAAAATGATTGTTTTTGAACAAAACGACAACTTCAATAAAGTATAGAATGACATTTAAAGAACATTTATTGTGCAAAATGCATTTTAAAAATATTCAAATATTTTTATAAAGACAAAAAAGCAACACAAAAATAGTCATGATATTTTAAATTAAATAAAAGCAAAACGTTATGAAAACACAAAGTTCAAAACTGTATAAACTGAAGTGCAAAAAGAGAAACATTTCTTTCAACTTTCCTGGTTACTTATTTATAAATTTAATACCCCCACAAAAATAAAGCTGCACATATTTGAATAAAAAATGCTTCAACAAGTTTCTTTTCCGTTAAATAGAAAACAACACATTTTAAACTTGCAATATCTAGTGTAAATGCGAACACTGAACATCAGTATTTCTCCTCCTTGCGTACCTGGTACAAAGTTACACGGCTTAATGACATCAAAATACAGAATCGTGGTAAGCCGGTATAGTCAAAATAAAGTGAGATCATTTCATACCTTATACCGTTTATGAGAATGTTGTGGAGAAGCTTAAAGCAGAGTGAGATTTGACGACAATATGACAGGTTGGGCAAAGACGGCATTAACCAGAGGAGAAGCCAGTAGGTCCATGGTACCTCTGGAGGAGCTGCGGAGATCCACAACACAGGTGGGAGAATCTGTTGGGGCCCATTCCTGTTCCACAAGCCCAGCAGAGGAACGAAGAACGAGGAACTCTGGTCAGAGACCAGCACTGAACTTTTTGGCCAACATGCAGATCGCTACGTATTGTGGAAAACACTGCATGTTATCCAAGGTGCAAACTCCGGCAGCCAAAAGTGAGGCCAACGCGGAAGTGACAAAAACTGCAGTCCCCCCCTCATCCACTAGGCTCCACTGGCTCCAGAAAGGAGCGAGTTCCAATCGACTGTCGTGTTAAAAAGGCCAACTTCACAGCAGAAATAAACATGTTTACAGCCTGGTTATAAAAAAACATTTTAGGTTTAATAGGTCAAGTTTACCGTCATGATAACTCTGAGGGCGGTGAATTTTATTTTAATACCTCCTCCATTTAGATGTAATTTAGGCTAGAAATTATGAATAACAAGGGCGTGTCCTTTTGATTGACAGGTCTCCGATGAGCCGTCAGCGCTAGTGACAAAGACGGCTAGCTGTGGTAATGATCGCACTAACAGACCGTCCAAGAATTCTCTTCTCCATTTTTTTTCGGTAAGTAAAATGTATATTTCTGCTCTGCATTTAAGATAACGCTGCTCGGTAAAAAAAAAAAAACTGGGTTGAAATGATCACATTTCTTCTTTTACGTTACATATTGATTATTAAAACTTGTTTTAATTAAAATTCACATAATTTCAGTGAAAGTTATGGACCAACAAGGCTTCGTGATTTTATTTGACAAGATTACCTAATCTGCCCAGAAGGCAGAAGGAGTAGCGGAGTCGCTCAACCGCGGTTTTCTGGCTAAAAGCGCCCGCTAACCTCCGCTAGCTTGTAGCTACATCAGCTCAGAGTTTGACTTGTGTCAATCATCAGCCCCCACCCTCACAGTCCCGATCTAAGCTCCACATTTTGTCCATTTTTTTCTATTTTCCCACCAGGATGTGGTGGGAACCACCCACTGGGCTTCAATTCAGCTCTTCTGAAACCTACGGGGGACGTCATGGAGGCTCCGTCCATCTTCTATATACGGTCCATGATGTTACCCGACTCACACCATACACCACATAGAGAAAACGGGGCAGCGGCGCCATGCTGGGGGGGGGGGGGGGGGGGGAGCCTACAGGGAAGTGGGTCACAGTTGGTGGGAAGATGGTTGGAGTTATTTAAAGGATTACTCTAAACCTTCCAGCACCTTCAAAAGAGATCAGACATTTTTTTTATTTCTTTAAAAAGTAAAAAATAAAAAGACTGTCATATTTTCCTTTCACTTAGCTATAATCAGTGTTAGTTTATCTTCACACAAAAAAAATCCCAATAAAACACATTGAGGTTTGTGGTTGCAATGCGATAAAACCTGAATAAAAAAAGGGTATGAATACTTTTGCGAGGCACAGAGAAATTTATGGTGGCAGCTAACAATGAATCCAGCCTGTCCGCTGAAGTCGCTTCACTGGGGGCAACCTTTTCCTTTAATAATTTATTCCCAACAAACACTGAGCTGTCTCTTTAAGAGGACCAAGATGGTTTGGGTCACAGGAATCTGTTTTTACCTTCCAAGGCCTCCTTCCAATCTTCCAGGTAATAAGTTGCGGCTTGATGCGACTCATTAAATCAGCCGCAACCGCTCCGGAACGATATGCAAAAAATAAAAAAAATAAAAACAGCAGCCACTAACTGCTGCTTATCTGCAGGGATTATCCAGAGCTGGGACTTAAGCAAGCAGACAAAGAGCCTTCTATAATGACACACTGAAACTTGGTGATGTGATACAGAAAGGATTGATGACAGTGATGCCTTAGTCACGAGGAACAGCCCAGAGAAAACTGGGGAAGCTTTAATAATGTGATGAGAAGACAAACCTCGGAGAGAGAGAGAGCTTAATGGTGCGGGGATAGCGGCAGAAAAAGGTCCAAAGTTACAAGAGCTCCTTCGAAGGAGTCGCTTCAGGCAAAGACATCAGTCCCTTTCTAACTATGGTTGACGCTATACACCGAGACTGCTGGAGAAAACTGAACAAGCCTTTCTCTGTTACCAAAACAGAACATTAGAAGAAGAGGATGCTGCAGAAGCAAGAGTTATTCTCAGGGAATGGCCATTTTTATTAGGATAATATCAGATTATTTACTGTACAAGATGTAAAGGCTTCTCGTGGGGCGCCAGCTTGACAGGATCAGAACATTTACACTGAACATTTTCCTACTGCTGCGTAAATAACATGTAACCTGTTGATAAATGATATTATAATGACGTTATTAACATTTATTTATGAATTATTGACATGACTGAGTTGTCCATGACAGGAAATATCTCTTTTAAAAGCAGGGGGGAAAATGTAGCAGCCTTGTTTCAGCCAGCTGACAGGCAGTTAGGGCTGCACAAAATGTCATAAATATACTGTCACCACATTATTAAAAGGTCTCATTCACTCGTTTTCGAATCGAATTTACTGTTGTATAGGATCGATTCTATTTTTGCCGAACGCCGGAGCAAGTCCGCAGTCAATGCACACAAATCACACAGCACCAACAGGATACGGAACAAGCACAACATCCGTTTTTTTCTAAATAAATCAATACAGTCTAGTTTGTCTTTTATGCATAGCTGTATTCATATAATCACGTGTATATTTATACATATATGTTGTCTAAAATAATTGTGCGTGTTTATACATAACTTAAACACATAATATAATCAAAATGTATTTAATTCTGAAAGCTATTTTGTCATTTCCTGCCACACAAGACATGGTAGGTGCGTGGGTCAATAAATGCGTTATTCAGATACAAGAGAAAAGCAACAGGACAACACGGACGAAGAGAAACTAATACTTGAGGTGGAAAATCATAAAACACTATGATTTTACTTTTTTCCGCATTTAGTATTGGCTTTCATCGCGAGATCTCGCAATTCACATGCATGCTTCTTTGAGCACCTCTGGGCTTCGGACCGGATGTAGAGCGCATGCAGTGGAAATTAGGGGTAACTCAGAATTATTCACGACATGCAAACGTCTCGTCTCTGATTGGCTAAGAGCAATGAGACTTTTATGCAGCCTCCGATCAAATAATTAACTTAACTTACTTCGCTGGCGGTGCTCAAAGACAAGAGCTAGCGAGTTTTAAATGGTTTCTCAGTGACTGAGACCTTTAATGCATTTTTAAAAAGTCGCTCGCTCTTTTGGAAATACCATCCTTCACTCTGAGCAGGACATGTATGCTGAACGTCATACTGTTGTCCCACAACATTGCAGAATTTGTTGGCCCAAATTTTGCATGGCGATATAATATTTACCTCACCTGACAGAACAGATGACGAGGCTAAAGCTGCACAGCATTAACGTTTCCAATATCACAATAGTGATTGGAGCAGTATTTGGTGGGATTTTTTATATTTCACATGCATAAAATCTCCAGATGCCAATAATTTGTGTGACTAAGTGACCGAGCTCCATCTCCATCTAAACCGAATATTTTCCCTATTTGACAGTTGTTTTTTTAAGAGGTTACGGAAAAATCTGAAGGCTGTCCGTAATTTTTGAGAGATTAGTATTCACCCCTCTCACCACTTGGTGCAGACGCTCAGACATTTTCAACTTTACACACAAGAGAGAGAGAGAGAGAAAAAAAAAAGATTCGTCTGAGAGCATCAGAGCATCATCTCGGACTCGGACAACGTACTCGATGCATCTCGCTAACCGGGAGCTGGCAGCGCGTTGAAGAGTTAAAGAGGCTTTTTGGAGAGCGTTGCTCCCAAAAGCCCGCTGTCGTGCCAACCACCAGTGCATGCTGCGGGATTTCCTCCAGCTGAAGCGACAGCTTGCGGGTCACGAAACGGCTCGTTCAGAGAGTCTTTCTGACTTCTGATCGCTTCAATTAGAGAAATTTTCCCTTATTTCAAAACTTGAAATCTGAAGTGGCACCTAATTCCAAAAATCCAAAACGTCATGACAATAACCTCTGCAGAAATCCTCTACTTGATTACGCACAAGTCGGTGAGCTTTTCAGTTCCTCCAGCTCATTCTGGGGGTTCCCCAAGACGTTACCAGGCCAGAAGGGATATACAGTCCCTCCGGCGAGTTCTGGGTCTCGAGTTCCGGGACGGGCCTGGAAAACCTCCAAAGTCGCGCACTGGGCATCCGAACCACCTCAACTGACTCCTGCAGAGGCAGGAAGCAGAGAAGCATACTTCAGGACATCCTCATCAATATCACATCAGCAATATTTATCCTGCTGGCCGTATGCTGCGACAAGTATGGGAGGGGCAGTCTTTAGAATATCTTGACGCTGGCCATTTATTAGTAGTGGGCAATATAATCGATATAAGGTATAAAGGATAAAAATGTATTTTGACTTAACTGGCCTGCCTTGATTGCGCATTTTGATGATGTCATCAAGCTGTGCCTACATACTTTGGACCAGAAACGCAAGGTGGATAAATACTGATGTTCAGTGTTCGTATTTACACTAGACATCTACATATTGCAAGTTTAAAATGTGTTGTTTTCCATTTAACAATAAAGAAACTTGTTAAACTTTTTTAATTCAAATGTGTGCAGCTTTATTTTTGTGCTAAACTAAATTTATAAATAACTGAGCACAAATTTTTTTCTCTTGTTTTCACATTTTGCTCTTCAGCTTAAAATAATTTTGAACTTCGTGTTTTCATAACATTCAGCTTTAATTTCGTTTAAAATATCTTCATCTTTATGTTGTGATCATTTTTGTGTTGCATTTTCCGGGAAAAAGATTTGAATATTTTTCTAAATGCATTTCGCACAATAAATGGTCTTAAAATGGCATTCTATACTTTTTTGTAGTTGCTGTTCCGCTGCAATGTATCTGGAATGTGGAAATGTTCAAAAACAATCATTTTGGCATACATAAACAGAAGAATATATCGCAACAAATGTCGTTATCTCACATGGTTGAGATCACATCGCAGCGACATATACATTGCTTCCACCTTCAGGTGTTAAAGCTAAGCCTTACCAACTTAACCACCTTCCTGATATTAAGCATTCATATCTAAGAGCGATAAATAAGTTGCTTTACTTTAATTAGAAGCCTGGAAAAGAAAAGAATGGAGTCCTGGTAGGAAAGAGCGTGAAGAGGCTTAAAAGCAGCAGAAGCAGCAGAAGCGTCTGGCCCCTGGCTTTGCCCTCTGTGAATATTTCAGGAGCAGGGCTCATTTCTGATATGGGGATCTGTCAGCGGCGGAGACAGCTTTAGACGTTTGAATCTTTAAACGGAGGAAGCTGTCTGACTGGGTTTCAGCTGGGAGGAGGATGATGATGCTCCGACACAACGGAGCGCTAAAAAAAAAGAAAAAAAAAAGGGACGTGCCCCGATGATTCTCGGGGTATATAACAACATGGGCGGTTCTAGACAGGGTCCAACAGGGGCCAGTGCCCCTGTAGAATAGGTATTGATGAGATAATACTAAATTAGCTTCTTATCATGAAATAAACTGGAACAAAATCCATAGCTAATCGGTACCTTGGACCAATTTCATTTTCTACCTTTACAGTTTAAATTCATCAATGCATTAAAAAATTAAGTTGCCGTATTGACATAGGATCGCTGTTTTCATCTGCTAGATCAGGGGTCTGCAACCTGCAACTTTGGAACCGTATATGGCTCTGTGGCACACTTCATAAATTAAATGGTGAAATATTGCCATGTTTTTAGTGTTCGTTTTTTGTTTTGTGCCCCCATGAACCCCCATTGTAGTGAATTTGGTCTAGAACCGCCTCTGGTCCTAAACAAAGTTCCCAGGAGTCTGTCGGCAGGAGCGCGCGACTCGCCGGCGGTTTTCACCCGTTGCCCGAGACTGCCAGGTTTGCCACGTGCTGTCTTGTCTGGGGCCTGATGGAATTAGGTTACAGAGCATATGCTACAGATTTCCATGGCAACAAGAACGGGGGAAATCTGGAATCGTGTCAGATGCAGCGCCAACAGGCTAGCTTTTTTTTTTTTTTTTCTCCCCCCACGCTGCATAACTGCTCTGTTTTCCAAATAAAGCCACACTTTGAGACGACTGCTGTTGGCCAGATCTATTCCGGAGACGAAGGGTGTGTGTTGGGGACACACACACACACACACACGCTGACATGATTTAGACGTCAACACCGCCTGTGTTAAAGGCTTGTTGAGCCCAAGTGGACCAGTTTTAATCCAATTAAACGGAGGAGAGCCGGTAGTCGGAGCGTCGATAAACGCCGTCGTTCATCACACCGGGGATCGACTCCTAGAGAGCCCTCGAGGACACGGGCGATGAATGGCACCGGCGGGGAAATGAAGCGGAGACGATCACAATGCGCAGAACTACACAGTGGCGCCTTTAATTAAAACACAGGCAAGACGGAGAAGCTAAGAAACACTCCAACTCTCTCCATCTCTCTGTGTAATAAGTCGGCTTCTCCCCAGGAGGAAACGCACAAACACTTCACCCCTCAAAAAAAAAAAAAAAAAAAAAACACCCGCAAGGACTAGACTGCCAATGCAGTCCCCAAGGGTTGGAAAAACATAAGAGCAAAAAAGAAAAGAAAAAAAGTTGAGAGAGAAAATGTTTTATGGGACAATTTATTAAAGAAACTGGATGAGCGCAGCTGAAAATAAGCCGGGCTCATAGGGTTCTGTTGTTTCTATATTTCATGCTCTGTCACGGCTCAGCAAAGCTTGCCTAACGTCGTTAGGCTCACACAGCAGTGTGTATACGTGCGTAAGGCCCCTATCAGAAGTGTGTTTGCGTGTGAGGGAGGGAGGCAGAGTGGGGGAAGAGGAGACTTACATGCTACACTACAACGTCCAGAATAGTATGTGAATCTGGCGATACGGAATGTATCGCGATACAGGCATAGGCGGTCTCAACATAGAGGCATAGGTAGGCGGCTGCCTGGGGCCCCCACCATTGGCCATAGTAGGGGGGGCCCTACCAACCTAAAAATAAAAAAGTTAAAATAAAACCATCTCACAACGAATGCTTCGAAAGCAACGCCAATTTTATTAATATTCTTAATAAATGCGTTGAAATGTTGAAGTAGTAGTTACAAAGCCCATTTCATAGTTATCTCTCCCTACACGTGCATCCCCCTATTTTCAAAATGAAATGGACTAGTCCTCTAGTTCGTAGCAATGTCTGACGAAAAACATAAGTGACCTACACCCCAGTCCAGCTGGTGGTGCTAATGCACCGTTAAAGCGAGTTGCCAACTGCCATAACACTAATAGAAGAAGAAAGAAGAAGTGACAGGAGAGCGAAAATGAACGGGCGTACCCAAGCAGATCAAATAAGCGGGAAGAAAAGAAAAGATGCCCACAGGTATTTGGCAACACTGCCAAAATTGGGAAAAAAAATTCCACAACTGTTTGGGATCATAATACAGATAGGAACATTGCTGATGTTGAGCATGCAGCTACAGCAGCAGTAGCTAGCTGTGAAATGCCGCCAGGTGAGGAGGACATCAGCCTGTTCCCGCCCGTGATTACCGCCACAGACAGCAGTGTTACCAACCTTGACAATGACGACAATTTGGTGAGTCAACCGCCTAGCTTTGCCACCAACCAAAACACTGAAGGCTTGCTCACAGATGACCCAGCTCTCTAGCATATGAAGCTGACGGCCGAGGAGCATTGTGCAATCGAATATAGAATATAATAAAGAATATATCTTTTTTATTTTATTTATTTTTATATCTTTATATATATATGTCTATCCAGGGCACGCTACCTTTCAGCTTCTTCATTGATCTCTCTTAAGCGTTTCCATGAGCACAAAATTGCACACATCACAAAGACGAGCGCTGCGAGTAGATCTGCTGTTTCGTCGAATTTCGCCGCACTAAGTTTACGTCATATCCACATAAAACCCCCCACTCCCGCACCCCCCAGATATTCATCAGCATCCTCCGGTACAGTTCTTGAAGTGAAAGCACCTCAAAGGCAATGTTCTGGAAAAAAGTAGTGCAAATATTCCAGAACTTCTGTCTGAAAACGTCTATAGAGAGCAGGAGAAGAACAGAAAATAGGAGAGGAAGATGAAGAAAGAGAGCAAAAGAGTAAACAAGAGGATGAGAGAAAGGAAGGGACAGAGACATAACAGGGAGAAGGTAATCATTTAACAATACAACAAATCACATTATATCATAATCTCAATGATTGACTGCTGGTGTTTTTTGTTATCTCCCACTTCATGGTAGAAGAAAGAAGCCAATCACCAACCTCTGGATAGCTAAGGTAATTGACAACCTTTTATTTGACCAAAAATTGGTCCACAGTCATTTTGTTCATAGACCATATTCTAATTGTTAATGTTTTTAAAAAATATATTATTATTTTATAGGTACAGCTCCTACATCGGCGTTGTCATGTTGGTGTGAAGGCTGTAAGAAGACGTCAACAAGTAGGACTGATACGGAGGACAATTTCTCTTCAATTTCTCTTCAATTTGTCTTCTCTCTCATAGACTCACTCACAATCATGTAAACGCAGCAAAAAAAGAAACGTCCTCTGACTTTCAACTGTTTTTACTTTCAGTAAACTTAATGTGTGTAAATATTTGTATGAACACTAAAAGAGTCAACACCATAAGACATAAACTAAAAATGTTTCACAGACATGTGACTAACAGAAATAGAATAATGTGTCCCTGAATGAAGGGAGGCTCAAAATCAAAAGTACCAGTCAGTATCTGGTGTGGCCACCAGCTGCTTGAAGTACTGCAGTGCATCTCCTCCTCATGGACTAGACCAGATTTGTCACTTCTTGCTGTGAGACGTTACCCCACTCTTCCACCAAGGCACTTGCAAGTTCCTGGACATTTCTGGGGGGAATGGCCCTAGCCCTCACCCTGCGATCCAACAGGTCCCAGACGTGCTCAATGGGATTGAGATCCGGGCTCTTCGCTGGCCATGGCAGAACACTGACATTGCTGTCATGCAGAAACTCACGCACAGAACGAGCAGCATGGCTGGTGACATTGTCCTGCTGGAGGATCATGTCCGGATGAGCATGCATAAAGGGTACCACGTGAGGGAGGAGGATGTCTTCCCTGTACCGCAAGGCATTGAGATTGCCTGCAATGACAACAACCTCAGTCCGATGGTGATGTGATATACCGCCCCAGACCATGACGGACCCCCCACCTCCAAATCGATCCCGCTCCAGGGTACAGGCCTCGGTGTAACGCTCATTCCTTCGACGATAAACACGAATCCGTCCATCACCCCTGGTGAGACAAAACCGTGACTCATCAGTGAAGAGCACTTTTTGCCACTCCTGTGTGGTCCAGCGAAGGTGGGTTTGTGCCCATAGGCGGCGTTGTTGCTGGTGATGTCTGGTAAGGACCTGCCTTACAACAGGCCTACAAGCCCTCAGTCCAGCCTCTCTCAGCCTATTGCGGACAGTCTGAGCACTGATGGAGGGATTGTGTGTCCCTGGTGTGACTCGGGCAGTTGTTGTGGCCATCCTGTACCTGTCACTCAGGTGTGATATTCGGATGTACTGATCCTGTGCATGTGTTGTTACACGTGGTCTTCCACTGCGAGGATGATCAGCCGTCCTTCCTGTCTCCCTGTAGCGCTGTCTTAGGCGTCTCACAGTGCGGACATGGCAATTTATTGCCCTAGCCACATCAGCAGTCCTCATGCCTCCCCGCAGCATGCCTAATGCACGTTCACACAGATAAGCAGGGACCCTGGGCATCTTTCTTTGGGTGTTTTTCACAGTCGGTAGACAAGTGTCTTTAGTGTCCTGCGTTTTTAGAACTGTGACCTTAAATGCCTACTTTCTGTAAGCTGTTAAGGTCTTAACGACCATTCCACAGGTGCATGTTAATTAATTGATTATGGTTAATTGAACATGCATGGAAAACATTGTTTAAACCCTTTACAATGAAGATCTGTAAAGTTATTTGGATTTTTACTACATTATTGTTGAAATACACAGTCCTGAAAAAGGGACGTTTCTTTTTTTGCTGAGTTTCTATAGTATGTTTGTAGGATCTTTATAGTTTTGAAACAGTTCAATAAACAGTGCTGGTTTTCCTGGCATTTTGGCAAAGACTTGTTTTCTGAAATCTTATTCTCTGATGTTCAACCGTGACTATTACTTTGTGTAGTGCTACACACTTTATTTTCTATCTTCATTTAGGCGTAAAGAGTGTATGTCGCGTTTAAAAGGCAAGGGTTTTTCCCCTCTCCAACGACCTTTACTTTTACTTCCTCATTCGTTTAATTGTATGAGGGGGGGCATACATACCTTCGCCTTGGGCCTCCAATTTGCTAAATCCGCCACTGGATCATCCAGGGGAGACAATACGACATATCACGATACTATGAGTAAGACTATATATTGCAACTTTTAACACTGAGTTTAGCTGTAGAAAAAATTTCGAAACACTCCAACCTGTTTCATACTTTAAAGCCCGCCGCACACGAGAGCTATCTGCTGAGCAAAAAGTGCGCTCACATGATTCCAAGATGGCAGCCCCCTATTTTCACTTCAAAACAATGAATGAAACGGAGACAGAAATGGATTTGGAGGAAATGCTTCTTCTCATTTTGTTTATGAGGCGTCGCCGCCGCAGCCGTTTGAAGGTTAGGGAAATATGGGTTACGGTCGAGTACCCTCAAGTTTATCTTCTAAAATGTAATCTTCTCCGTGGGCTGCCATCTTGGAATCATGTGAGCGGAGGATGCGTTTTGATTGGTCGCTTGAATATTTCCCCTCAGCACTCAGCTCACGTAGAGCGCACACGGTGAGTTTTTCACCTCGCGAGGCGAAAAATATCAAACCTGTTTGATTTTCACCTCAACGATCTAGATCTAGTTGAGCCACTGGAACGAAGAAGGTGAAAAAAACGTCACAAACTACCAGTCATACTTTAAATTTTTCATTCCTGTCATCATTAATTGTTCTATTCAAATTAAATAAATAATAATAAAAAATAAAAAAATCTATACATTGCTTTTGAATATCGATACAATTTCGTGACATAAAATATTGCGATATATCGGCAGGCCAGGCAGATTATAATGCCTCATGCAAATGTATTGGACAAGACAACCAACAGAGGGTGCTAAAGGTTACTAATCGGGAGTTTTGGATGCGGTAATAGAATACACTTTGGTACAGTAGTTTGCTAAAATAGACATGATCCCTAAATGACATTCTGGTCCACACTTCTTACCAGTTGGTGGCAGTAATGCACCAATTCGTTGTTTGCCAGCTGTGAATTAGGGGTGCATGATTTTGACCAAAAACCTAATTGCGTTTTTTCTAACAAATATTGCGATTGCGATGCGATTTTCGATTTTTACTTTCAATACTTTTAAGTGCATAAAACTAAAATTATGAATGAAATATATTGTCAGTCTTGTACAACTTGACACACATGCGAACAATATACAATAACCTAAAAATTATTTATGTGGCCAAGGCTCATCTTCTGGCTTTTGTCTGCTGTTGAACCTGAAAAATCTCTAATATAAACTACATAGTGATTGAGGTAATGAGATTGTTCAATGCTTCGTGATTAATAAATACCTGAACCTAAATACCAAAGAATAAGACATAATGGAAATTAACTTAAACAGGTAGCTTAATTTTTTTTTTATTGACGAATCTTTGCCATTGAAAAATAGAAAATGAACTCTTATTAGATTTAGATTTACAATTAGAAAACAAAATCTTCTGCAGTCCACTGCCATTTACTAAACATGAAACTGTTATATTGCACACATTTTAAAATAAATGACAATAACAATTAAAAAGAAGACCTTATCCAGCCTTCTGCAAGATAAGACGTAGTAACCTGACAGTAGGGTTGCCAACTCCCAGCAAATAAAATAAGGAACCACCCCCCCCATCCTCCGCCTCATGATGCTTAATCCCCCTAATCGACTTTAATTTAATGCACGTGTAAAACAAATGCACAGAAATGAATTATTTTTCTATAATAATTAAATAGATTCAACATCTTTCTTTGACAGAACTGCAGACTGCACAGATGGTACCTTCCCGAAGGACAAAGTACTATAGCTTAGTAGGATATATACTGTATTAACTTAATAATTGCTGTATTCGATAAAGGATTTATGACCACTATATGCAATTGGTTGTAAGAGTCAGATAATTATTTATTAAAAGCTAGACATTCTAATGAGAATAAGAAAGAAAAGTATGTATTTGTGCCCCCCTTTTCCTGTTAATGCCCTACCTGGCCACCCGGGCAAAACTTTGCTAGAGCCGCCCCTGCACAGTTACCAGCTGTCAGCTACATAAAATGATCTCGGTGTTATTTGTCTCTCAGAAACAGTTTATAACTTCCCTTCAACTCATTCATGTCACCTAAAAGATAAACCTGTTTCTCCATCACCTGTTCAGCTCTGATGATTCAGTAAGAACATCTCCTGGTTTCATCTTCATGTTTCCATCTCACCACATATCCAAACCGAAATCATGACCAGCAGCTTTTACAGCTGTGGCTTCAGCAAACATCAGAAAGTCATATTAAATCATTTCTAACAGGTTATCAAGCTTAAACGTGCTGCTGTTGTTTAGCGTGACACCCGCTGGTTTCCTCTATCTGCTAAAAGTCCACGATAAACAAACAGAAACGGGACTGCGACAGAACGCCGATCAGCTGATCATTGATCAGTTTCATGATTGAAGGAGCAACAGGAGAGGGAGGGGAGAGAATGAGAGAAGACGAGGCAGCTGCGCAGCGTAAAGACACAGAATAACTCCAGCTTTGTGTCTTTTCATTCTAGCTGAAATACGGGACAAACCGCGTTCCTTCTCACGTTAATACGGAACGCGTAATATTTTCTCTGAATACGGGACGATTTTGTTTTTTACGGAACGGTTGTCAACCTGAGCGCGGCAGCGGAGAGAGACTGACAGCAGAGATCTGCAGCCAGGTTCCTCTCCCGCTACCCGCTGAGAACAGTGAGAAATACATTCTGCTTTCACATTGAACAAGCTGCAAAAAGTCTCTAGCAACACATGGAAAAGCCGCTAGATCTGTCACTAGTCACTTTTCTTTTTTTAAACCGTTGCCAGAGGGGTCGGAAAAGTCGCTAAATATAGTGACAAAGTCGCCAAGTTGGCAACACTGCTCTGTATACAAGCTTGTTTCCCATCACCGTTTCTGATTGGCCAGCAAGGCAGGAATGCGAGACTCAACCATTTTGATTGGTGAATAGGTTTGTCACTCAAATGTCAGGGGCGGGAAAAAAACCTCAGCCTCGTGAGGTTATGTTATCGCAGGAGTTAAAACCTCAATATCGATGTGATAAAGGTTAATCGTGCAGCCCTACTGTGAATAATTATCAAGAAGAAGAAGAAGAAGCGCGCTATTAAGAGCATGCTAACTGGTAGTCATGATGTAAACATTCGGAGAAATACACGCGAGAAAGGAATTTACAAAGGTTTTTAGCTGCAGAGTTGGATTGAGGGAGACTTGCGGACTAAGTCCTTTATTGGAGAACATTAACTGGATGTAAAAGTATTGTTTTTGTTCGAGATGATGGCTCTGTGGATGTGCAGGCGCAGGTAAGAACGGTGAGTTGGACATTACATTATTTTTTTCTGTTGTTGCTGTTATTAACTGGTTTGTTAAAACTCCAGAACCTATCTCAGCTAGTCCCTTTTAAAATTATGTATAATATGCATATGTACATAGAAAGAGTGTCAAAAAGGGCCGTTTTGACCTGGAAATATTTAACACTGCCAACGGGAGGTAAAAACGTTAAATAGCCCTGGCGCCGGGTCTGTATATCGGTGTATCGATATTTTCTCACATCCCTAGTATGTGATGTATGAGGTGGTGTTGTCCCTCTAAGTCTTCCAGCTGCAGAAACATTAGGTATGGGTTGGTGTGAGAATCATACAGTGTATAAAAACAACAACAACAAAAAAACAGGTATAACATATACACGATAATATTATTTACTGTTATTTTCAAATATAGACTTGGGAATAATATTATCGCTTATCGCAATTATTTCTGGGGTAATATATTGTCCGGCAAGATTTTGGGTCGTGACAGGCCTATTTGGCTGCCACCATTTTTGTCCCATGAGGTTAGAGCTCAAATAGAATCAATCTACAGCACTATTTTTTATTTTTTTATTTTACATATTTCCCTATTTTGAATTTGAAAATGAGTATAACTGTAGTTATTTCAAGGGGAAAATTATTAAATGAAATGAAAGTTATGATGGCTCCTCCTGTTTTTTCACGACATGGCTGTCCGTGTTTTTCCTGACGAGAAATATTACCAACCAATATTGTTCCAGTGGTAACAACAGGTGGGGAAGGGGCAACGCTGGGCTACTCTGTGCTTTAAACAGCCGATGAAGACTCCGGTCACTTCGCCACTCATGAAAAAAAAATATTTAAAGATTAGAAAATGACAGGAAGGTAAACACCGAAGCAGAAAACATATAACACACACTTGCTAAATTAGTGGCGATTCTTGTTAAACTTCCTCACTTCACTGGATATTACACCTTTTTGCTCTGTTAGCCAAGCTGATACCATCAAATTTAATTCAACATATTTTCAAACAGCCGTCATATTTGAAGTGTCTCAGCCTCTTTTTCTTTTTACGGCAGCTGACTGATGCTGGCAGCAACAGGAAGGGGGAAGGGAAACACTGTGCTACTCCATTTTCAAAACATGCTTCATGTATGGATTGATGTCTTCTTGGGGACTGGAAGTGGAGACAAATAAAAAAAACAACAAGATGATCAGATGATGCAAAGCCAATCAGACTGCAGGAGCATGAGGCAGGTTTTCATTCATAAATTGAACTGCGGTTGACGATTCAGAGCAAATAAAGCAAGAACTGTGTGGATTTTTATTTTTTTTAATCTTCCCGACCAGGACGGCCTTTAGCGTTAAATGTAGAGCAAACGGCGAGGCAAGCATCCACAGCAAGAATCAGGAAAGATGAAAGCCCCAACTGGAGACGGATGCTGAATAAATAATGACATCCATTGTGGGGAAATGTGATCGGGGCTCTCTGAAAATCAATATCTAACAACCAGACCATGATGCCCTGAGTGACTCAGCAACAACTTCAATACACTTCAGGCGGTCGATATAAACTGCCTGCTCTCGTTCTGGGAGATGTGACCGAAAAAAAAAAAAAGAAGACAAACGAGAGAATAAATAAAAAGCAGGAAACACTTTCAAACAAATCTCTCTGAGGATGGGTGAGAAGAGATCCCATATTGGAGGAAAAAGAAAGGAAAGTCAGTCAGAACTGCTGTGTGAGCTGTTAGCTGCACATTCAAAAGCTTCGCCGTCTTTCAGGATGTTGACTGGGATTCGGGAGGCAGCGATAGGAACGGCGAATTACCGCCGCACGGCGCTTCCTGTTGAAACGGCGAATCTTTTAATGCAGCGAAACTTTCGTATTGACTCAGAGATTCCCTCAATCGGAAGGCGACGTCTCTCCAACTAATAGTTCGGTTACTTAAGAGAGGAGTCGGCCAGTCGCTTAGCGGCTGAGTTTGTTTTGAGGAAAAGTTGGAAAACAACAAGAGAAAACTTCCTCACCAAAGCTGAAGCACTGAAAACACTGCAGATTAATATTAAAGTGAATTTGACTATAAATATATATACACATAATAAATATTTACCATGATGTTTTTAAAGTCAATGGATCTATTTTATATAACTGAGCAGGGGTGGTTCTTGACATGGGCAATATGGCTCACCACCCAGGGTGGCATTGTATTAGGGGGAGGCCTGCATACATTTTTTTTAATTTTCTTTATTGCCTATCTGTACTATATACAAATCGATTATTGGTGCTGGTTAATGACCCTAAAGCTTGTATCGGATTCAAGATTCACATTCACTGCTAAATTAAGGGGCCATTTCAATATTTTTCCAAAACCTAAATCACCAAGCCTGGTCAAACTTTAGCTGGATTATTCTACACTCAGCGATTCTCTAAAACATACTTTCAGATCAGGGCTGATAAAAACAAAAGTCAGATTGATCGATAGATAATTATCGATAACTTTTAAAAAAGTTTTAAAAATATATCTTAAGTGCAGCCACAACCATTTTATGCTACTCTTTAATCAACTAATTTCAAGAAAGCACACACCATAATTGAATTCAATTCAACCCTTTTTTTCTTTTAACCATAACTGAACATTTGGAAGAAACAAAAAGAAGTTAAGAGATCTGAGTGACATCAGTAAATACTGACAAACATAAAGACTGATGTGATTAAGATTTTGTTATTAATAAACAAATATTAAATTAAGTAATTTAAATTGCAGGCTTATCTTGATGCTTTTTTAAATTTATTTTAAAAGTTTATTATATGAATGGCTCAGACTTTTGGGTTTAGTTTGTGTGCAAAAACCGGGCCAATAAGGCTGATTCTGATTCAACTGGACTACTGAAATTTTTGGGGGGAGAAATTCTTCCTTCACCGCTCCTTCCTGCGACATCTTTTGCAGGTCAAGTCATTTGCTCTCTTTTGTGGTTTGAGAGGAGAAAGGGCCTGGTGACGGAGCACTCCGGGTCTGCGTTTGTGATTGGTTGGGAGTAAGTGCTGACTGTAGTATTTAGCTACCTGATATAGTGAAAAATTAGGATTTTTTTTAAAATGAACTTTTTAAATCGATCCTTTTTTCTTTTAAATCGCACCACACGTATATCGTTACTGAATTATCTTCCAGCCCTAGTTTCTTAGCATCAGGACAACCTTAGACTAGAACCATTGATACAGATGGGTCAAACATGGACTTAATTATTTTAAATGGACTACAGATTCTTTGAAACAGAGATTTGTGCTCTGTGAAGTGACGGATGAGTTCTTCCAAATGCGTTCACGCTTTCACCACCAGTGTTTATTGGTACATTTGAAAGGCTGAATCAAAGCGGGCCAAAAAGGGCTGATGAAAAGGCTTTCGTCAAACTCATTTCCAAATTACTCCTGGTTTGTTGTTGTTGGTGCTTTTACATTGTTTTTATTGAGCTCACAGAGGTTAGGTCTATCTGTACAGTGAATCTACTTAAAAAACCTCCTAAATCGTAGCAAACATTATCCAGCTGAGTCTATACAAGGAGGTGGGATTTTGCTTTCGTTAATCCGTTTTAGCCAGATTTTGGGTGCATCATGGCCAAACATCAAGATGAAGGATTTGATCAGATAAGCTCTGATGAACCAGTGGGTGGGGATCCATGGCAGTTGGGAGTTATTGAATCCTTCACTCAGAGCCATTTCTAAAATTTGTTTGAGACTAAATTTTTTACTTTGCACCATTTAAGGGGCAAACTCCGCCGGCCAAAAGTTAAGCCAATGCGGAAGTCACAAAAATTGCAGTTCCCCACTCATCCTCTAGGGGGCGGGCTCCAGAAAGGAGCGAGTTCCCATGTTAAAAAGGCCAACTTCACAGCAGAAATAAGCATGTTTACAGCCTGGTACAAAAAAATCATTTTAATTTTAATAGGTCAAGTTTACCGTCATGGCAACTCTGAGGGGGGTGATTTTTTTAATTTATAACTCATTCGTTTAGATGTAAATTAAGCCTGAAAATATGAATAATAAGGGGCGTGTCTTTTTGATTGACAGGTATCAGATGAGCCACACCATACCTCTAAACCTAACTAGTAGAGTTTAATAGCTTGTTAAACATTGTGGGGACCAGGCAAAATGTCCTCACAACTACAAATGTCCACACAAGGCTGGTGGCCTGTCAAAGGTTGGTCCTCACAAGTATAGCTATACATGTTCACATACACACACACACACACACACACAGCCCCTCCCCTCCGTGCAGCACGTCTGTCTGGATCACCTGTGGAAGACGTCCTCTACCTTTCTGGTTCCTCCTCAGGTGCCTCGCCGTCCGGATCAGATTCCGGATCAAATTGAAACGCCATAACATAGTTATAGTAGCCGATAACTGAGCCATTACTGTCGTGGTGAAGCTAGAGACGTAATGAGGACGGATGGTTGTGTGGATGGATGATCAAATATTTTATTAGGCCTGTAATTTGTAAACAGGATATTGTTCAACACACAATATAATTAGACCTAAACCTAATTACATTTCATACATAGGGTAATATTGGAATTTGGGCAATTTGTGGTGCGCAAATGCATGTCTGTCAATGTTTCATTAGATGCGGACGTTAGAGACTCAATTGACAATAGAGGCGCATGGCTTGGGCCCCGCCCACCAGAACTCGGTCGTTCTGTGCTAATGCTAACAGAAGGGCCTCCTAGCAGGGGCTGCAATTCTACAACAAGGCTGAGTTACGGCTAACGATCCTTTGATACAGTGTTAGGGTACTTCGAGTGTGACTAAAAAGGGCCCAAACGTCGCGGGGAATTTCATGCCAGGGGCACTTTAATTAAAGTTCAAAATAGTTTTAGTGAAAGTTATGAACCAACAAGGCTTCATGATTTTATTTGACAAATGTGGTTTTCTGATTAAAAGCGACGGCTAACCTCGATTAGCTCCTGGTTAGCTCAGTTAGCTCGTAGCTACATTGGCTCAGAGTCTGATGGGTGTCAATCATCTGCCCCCACCCTCACAGCTCCACCTTTTTGCCCATTTTTTGTAATCTTAGGGAGTGACTAGATGTGTGACGCGGCCAAGATGGCGACATCGGGGAAACGCCCAGTGGGCTTCAGTTAAGCTCTTCAAAAACCTATGGTTGCTCCGTCCATCTTGTATATGTATATACCATCGATGGTAACATTGCGTGTCCACAGAAGGTGGCTCAGAAGCACAAAACCCTCTAAATGGTATTTGCACGTTTATATTCAAATTTTTAAATCCAAGCAAGCTTTTTTAACTCAACCAGACCCGTTTGGACCCAAGGGCACTCATAGCGCTGGTTCTTACCTTCGCTCTCGGTGGGGCAGAGGGTGTTGGTGGTGCCTTGTGATAAAGGTGGTGCCCCACACCGGACTGCTGTGGCTGTTTCTGAGCCAGCCCACGGGTGGAGATGATGGGTAGGAGGTACCGCCAAAGCCATGGTCCGACTCAGTCTCTGCAGCGAGAGACGAGGCCGAGCTCCCCATCGCCACAGATTTAGCTGAAATAGTCCCCGGTTTCTTCCTGAAACGTAAACCCGGTCGCTTTTGTTTCCCCTGCAACACAGAAGTTGACGAGGGATCCAGCGCAGAGGCGAGTGAAGCACACCGAGAGCCGCGAAAATAGCCAGGTATCCTCCTCAGCTCAGAAAACAACAAATGTGCTTAAAACTGTGGGTGAGCTCTAGGAGGAGGATCCAAGGCCGACTGCATTTCCCGGAGTTCATCCGAAAAGTTCTCAACTGTGGGAGCATTGTTAGCGATTCCAGAGGTTAAAATGTAGTTTTTCTGATGCAAAGCCTTGCAATTCTCTCCTTGCATCTTTTATGCTTGCGACACTCTGCAGCAAGTATCGTACATAGCATGTAATAAGTCCTCTCTTCTCTATTACACATGCTCAGAAAGATCAGCGTAAAAAACAAACAAAAAAAACTTAAAGATTCGGGCACAGAAACCTGTTTGCTGGAATTTAACACATCAGCCCAAACACACACATCCAGCTTCCTCTACTGAAGCGACCGAAAGTCAGAAGTGAAAGAATATCTGCTAGGGGTGGGGGTGGGGGGATTAATGCACTGGATTTCAAGGGAGGGTTTTTTTTGGCAAAACAACAAGTATGCAAAGTCTCATCTTTCAGTCATCCAGGCTGACGAACAGCTGTTGTGGAGATTTAAAAGGGAACACAGATCAGCTGCATGTCTCTGGAGGACAACATTTCATGCAACAAATCTTTATGGTGGGAGGGGGGTTATTCTTGATAACTTCGGGATTTCCAAGCAACGTGCAGTTGCGACAGAGTTGCCCAACAGATTACCCGACAGAAGGACGGGCTGGAGCGGGCTGCTGGGCGTCACGCCGCGGTCCTCTGCCAGCGCAGCAGCCGGGAGATGAGCCTGGACTTCCGCGGCTTAATTTCTGTCTGATCACGCCGGTCCCGTTCCTGCAGGCTGGCTCTGTCACGAAGGAGAAACTTCCCAGTGTGCATTTCAATACAGGGAACAGAATGGTGGTGTTAGGGCGGGGGGGCACAATGTATTGATCATTAATTAGGTGATCGGGAAAGCACCGGCTTGTCCAGCTCCAGTAAATAATCCCAGATAACGCTCCTTGCAAATGGGTTTCCCCTTCAGCTTTATAATTAAGCAGCAGTGTCGCTGTTATTCTTGCTCTAAAAAAGGTGATCTGCGCCTGCGTCCACGTCCCAGCGACATGCAGATCTCGGAGAAAACCTCTCACCCTCTGCCGGCTTCGTCGCTGCCTGCGGGTTTCTCATACATACAAGCCGAGCCTCGCTGTCTTATTTGTCGGAGGCATCCTCGCTTCTGTCCCGGTGTCGCCTTTGCGCATAGCGCGGCTCCTCCGCTCCATCCCAAAATACCGTCCCGACATCTAAGGATCCAGGACCTTAGCCTGCCGCTCTCCAAGCGCACATCGTTTTAATTCCCCCTCGCTGGTAGCAGCCTGAGCGCAGTGGGCTAGGATGCAATCTCCTCCAGCGGATTACTGGAGTGTCAGCAGAGCGCATGCGCATTAGCCTCGGCCGACAGAGGAAAAGCTGCGTTCAAGAGATTTAAATAAAAGCCGAACACCGATCCAGAGCTGAGGAGGGAAGACTCTCTCTCTCTTTCTGTCTCATTAATGTGAATGGGCTCCCGGAGTCCAGCTTTTAGTAAAGAAGTTGTCCACAATGCAGATACCAACTTCCCAGGAAAAACATGCTGCAGCTCAGGGCCGGTCCACGACTGCATGAGGCCGTGGGCGGAATCTGATAAGAGGACCCAATTCCAGCCAGCCACCAGAGCACCAATAACCTCTGGTAAACTGTCCAGGCTTGCTTGTTTACGCCTTCATCCCCTCTAAACGTCATGGTTTGCACACAGAACGTTTGTGCCTGATTCTAAAATGATTTCTAAAACAAATTAATTATCAAATTAGTATTGCGATGTGATCTAAAGCATGTGCGGTAATGATATCTTTTGCGATATAGAGCTCCGGGAGTTGACGTCACTTCTCCCAGCATGCAACACTTCAAATCGAATGAGTGCCATTGTGCCAGGCAGTCTCCCGCAGTTGTTAAAGATAATTGAAACGTAAAAACTGTAAATATGGTGGATACCTGTTGTGCCCCAGGATGCCACAACAGACGCGGACGAGATAAGGGAAGAGCTTTCTATAGGATTCCCAAGGATCCGGAACGCAGAAAACGGTGGATCGTTGCCATGAAACACACTAGCCATCAGGCTAAAATTAAGCTGTTGGACCCCGCGAGCAAAGGCTTCCGCTTATGTGGCGACCACTTCATGTCAGGTACATAAACCAACGTTTCCTCAACTCTATACGGCATTTGTTTTACATGATTGTATTACGATTCTTAGCAGACTTCCTACAGTTATTTTAGCGTGGATTTTTTCTGTTTCTGTAAACATCACATACAACTTTGCAGGGATGTCTGCATGCTACTGTTTTCATGTCTTGTGATCAGAACGAGGAACAGACTAAGGTGTAATTTATTTATTTTTTTATTAAACGATTGATTGATTAATGGTTAGATATTGACACACAAAACTATTTCCTGAGATTAATGAACAAACAAGGTGTTGCACACAGACATAACCTAGCTACTGCCCGTTGCTCATGGTAACTAAAATCAGGACAGGTCTCTACTTACCCTCCCGGTGACAACAACGCAATCCTTTGCAGGAAGATTCCAGATCTGGATCCCGATAACAAACCCCGATTGTGTCCATTTATATCCCTCCAGGCTTTTATATGCCTTGAGTGATTATATATGTCAGGGTATGGCAGGTCCGGTAAAAGGTCCGCCCTGACAGCTTCTGAACTTTTAAAAAGTATCCCAGGTACATGGTAAGGGTCTGATAAATGTAATCTTTTTAATTTCTCTGTATGTGGAATAATATCTTGCGTCTTAAAATGAGAAGTAAACTCCGACGGAGTGAAATCACAGCCGGCGTTGTTCATTTTGTTGACATTCATGCCTGCCAACATGGCGCCTACGCTCTGAGAGTCACGTGACGTCCGGAGCTCAATATTCTTTATTTTTTCTTTATATATGTCAAAATGACAACTTCAAAAAAGTTTAGAATGCCATTTAAAGACAAACATTTGTGTAAAATGTATTTTTTAAATATTAAAATCTTTTTCCAAACAATGCAACACAAAAATTCTAACGTCATAAATAAAGATGAAAATATTTAAAATAAATTAAAAGCTAAATGTTATGAAAACACACATTTTACGCTTTCCTTGTTACTTATTTAAAAATGTAATAATGCACAAAAAATAAAGCTGCACATATTTAAATTAAAAAATGCTTCAAGTTAAAAAGGTTTCTTTTCCATTAAATGGAAAACAACTCATTTTAAACTTGCAATATGTAGTGTAAAGACGAACACTGAACATCAGTATTTATTCTCCTTGATGACAGCTTGATGACATCATCAAAATGCGCAGTCGCGGTAGGCCGGTATAGTCAAAATCTCTACCATTGGCTAAATTGATATAGATTCTACCATGTACCTTTTATATCGCCCACTACTAGTTGCCACTAACAACTGTTTTCTAATTAAACTATTGACTAGATGATTCGTTCTTAATTCGTTTGACCAATTTTCCATTAATAAAATACTTCTTTTTTTTTTTACTTACTACAAAAATGCTATTTAAACCAAAGCCTGCACTTTAAAGTCAGATATATACACACATACATAAAATCATCTCCACCATGACATAATTATTAAGTGCAAAAGTAGAGCTGGGCAATACGGGAAAAAAACGTTTATTACAAAAATATTTTTCATATCAGTCAATATCGATATATTCAACGATATATAACAAATTACAATTTTTGTGAATATTTAACGTTCCCTGGTACTATTTGAAGACATTGGAAGGTTACTTTTGATTTAAAGATCTATTTTAAATATTTTTCAAAGGTGAACACGTCATTGGACAGTATACAACAGTTTTGGAAGAATTAAAGGTTTTTTTTTTATATATATATATATATATATATATATATATATATATATATATATATATATATATATATATATATATATATATATATATATATATATATATATATATATATATATATATATACTTAAAAAGAAACTATGAATGATAGAAAATATTTTTTGGGGGGGTTGACCTGAATTTAAAGTCCAGAGAAATACTCACTGTAAAACAAGATAGAGGGCCTTGGGGGGGCCTGACATCACTATGATTTACCAAAAAATTTGAACTTCATAAACAGAAAAATCGTTGATAAAATCAATATATTGCCCAGCCATACCCAAAATACCCAGGATGTTTTAATATGACCTTAACTTGAATATGGAAAACTTGAATTCTTTGTGTTTCAGGAGGGGGAGGATAGAGGGTTGGTCATTTGGTATTTGTTCAAATTCAATTCAATTGAAATTTTAAAAATACTTTTTTGATCCCGGAGGGAAATTAAGTGTTGCTGTTGGTCTTACTAATTAATTCTTTAAGGAGTTGTTGTAGATGATGATGGCTGTGGGCAGGAAGGATTTCCTGTAGCGGTCTGTGTTGCAGCGAAACTGAAGAAGCCTCCGACTGAAGACGCTCTGTTGTTGTATGACTGTCTCATGAAGAGGATGCTCAGGGTTGTCCATAACGTTTTTGATTTTATGAAGAATCCTTTTTTGCATTATCATCTCCAGATGTTCCACAGTTGTCCCCAGAACAGAACCAGAACCTTCTTCATCAGGTTGTTGAGTCCCTGGCTGGGATGCTGCTACCCCAACAGATGATGGAAAAGAGATTGTAGATCTTGTAGAAGATCTTCAGCATCTTGCTGCAAACTTCGAAGGACCTGAGCTTCAAGTACAGTTTGCTTGAGTTATTAATACTCCTCAACCACCTCCCCTTCTCCTCCCACGATGCAAACAGTTTTTGACTTAACCCTGTTTTTTTTCTGAAATCTACAATCATCTCCTTTGTTTTGTCCACATTTAAGGTAAGACGAGTGTTTGGTCATGTGACAGCGATAGTGCTTTTTCAAAAAAAATGTTGAAGCGACGAAAGGGTTGGGAAATATAACACCGGTTTTTGGTCTCAACAGCGATATTGGCCCGAGTTTTCATATTGGTGCATCCAGAGTTGCATGTGAATAAAATGGGGTAAAGTATGTAACGGACATAAAGTGCAGTGCGTTCAGCTGAAAACAAAGAACAAAGAAAGAAAAGAAAGAAAGACATGCTGCAGTTTGTTTCTGGCTCATCATTAGCCCATGGGTGTTGTCTCTTCAGCTGCTCATCATGCATGGAGTCTGTGCTGCAGGGCTTCTTAACGAACAGCCCGACTCCTTCTTTATCACTGCCCAAGTAAAAACACTTCCACACTTAATGTCAGACTTTAATAACGCTGCTTATTTGACAGTAAAGTAAATATTCTATTGAAATAACTGGCTTTGTTTTTTATATCAGGCCAATATGAGATATGAGAATACCATGAAACTGGAGTAAAAATGCCCCGGTTCCACATATTATCATAAATATTTCTAGCAAAAACGTGTCATGTAATGTAAGTACGTTTGTTTAAAGCAATAATATGGACAGTACGGCTTTAGTTTTTACACAATTAATTGTTTTACGCAACTGGAAATAATTCCAAAGACCTGAATTTGACTTTTCTTTTAAGTAGGAGAAAAATGTAGTTGCTTCCTTTCAGGCCGCTGACTGGCAGAGTGACAAGGAGCATGGCATTATTTCAACTTTGCAACTCGTTAATCCTTTAAATCTAATTTAGATTTGTTAATATTACAATGAAAGTTTGACATTATTTTCTTGGATGTTAGGTCGAGTATTACACATTATGCAAACATCACTGTTTTTCAACCTTTTTTGTTGACTTCTGGGTCTCTGGCGCCCTTGATAAACACTCTAAACAAAAACAAAAACCATCCGTCCAATTTTTTTTCCCTTTCAAATGTTTGCGGTCAGAAATCTTTGCGTCACAATAAGGTGAATTTGCATATAACCGCCCCTCACCAGTTAAACCCCGCCCACCACATCAAACTCCATGCCATTCTGACACATGGCAAACCTGCAGCTTAGTAACAAGATTAGTGGGCGTGGTCTGAAACCGCTGATTTGCATAAAAGTGACAGAGCCCTCTAAACAGCTCATTCTGAAAGGGACTGAAGTTTTGAAGAATTGAGCCGGTGAGATCGTTTTATGCTAGAGTGATTTGGTGCAAAGAACTTCGTTAACATGTTTTGTACAGACCGTAGACCTGACATAACTTGTTAAAAAGAGGTAAAATATGTACCCTTTAAGAGTCCTGAGCAGCAGCAGTTTACCGTAATTTTCGGACTATAAGCCGCTACATTTGTAAAACACGCTGGCTAACGGCCTCCGGGGGTCACTATAGCAGGAAGCGCCGTCAGCTTACTGCACGTAAGCTTGATGGTGAGATGTTGGAGGAGGCAGCGTGAAGAACAGAAGTAACGGACACACGTTATCGGATTAAAAAGCCTGATTGGAATAAAAATGCTTTGTGTAAACACAACATTCGGATGAACATTTCCTTCCTATTGAGACGGGTGGGTTATGCCGATTGTTGTTCCGATCGCTGTGCATGTAAACACTTTCTTCCGAACGTGGGTCATACCTTACGTCGGCATAAAACAATAAAGGGAATTTGGATTAGAATTTGACTGTCTGCACAACAATAAAGGCTTTTAGATGTAAAACCGTGACCAGAAAAAAATGAAAGCCGCTCCGTTTTAAACGCACACAGCCATGTTTTGTTTACAGCGAAAGTCTGCTACTTCTTCTTCTACGGCCGTTTCCGGTTTGTTAGATAGTTTTGCGCATGTCAAAATGATTTTTTTCCGATCAAACATGTGACGGATGTAAACGCTTGTCATAATCAGATAAAATTTTATCAGGGCTCATGTACACAGTCAAACTCTAATCCGAACTATGATCAGATTAAACACATTTTCACCACGTAAACATACCTATTGTAAAAAGACGACAAAAGCTTTCAGAGGACATAAAGACACTGAAGAAGACGACTTCAGTGGCTTTGGTGAGGAAGAGGAAGAAAGCGACCAATTACTTTTCTGGTAAGCTAAAGTATGTTCTATTTTCTAACCAGACATGTCACCGTCGTGTTGTGTTGGCGCCGTACTGCCGATTTATTTTCAGGCCGAGTTTGAAAAGAAAAGCACGTCGTAAATTAAAACTAGAAAAGCACTCAGAGAGCGCAGCCCTCCGCCAGGGCCACTCAATTTCCTGAAGATGTAGTCAAAATCCATCCATTACCTTTTGAGTTATGTTGCTAACAGACAGACAGACGGGCACGAAAAACATTACATCCTGGCGGAGGTAATAAAAAAAATAAATTGTCAGTGTATCTTCTTTCTGTGTAAATATCTCATGTTACAACATGAA
>OY747721.1:5370648-5528148 GCA_963556495.2 Valencia hispanica | reverse complement strand
GTTGTGCAAAATAAATGAACTTCAAAATATGTATATTTGATCGCGTTCTTTATGCTGTACATGGTTTCGTTTTAACAAAAAAGCATTTAATGCCTTGTAAGAAAGAGTACATGGGCCACCCAGATTTAAAAACTATGGGTATTTAGCCCCATCTAGTGGTCATAAATTTGTTTGCAATGTTTGGGGCTCCGTCTACTGTGCGTTGAATATTAAGGCACCTTTATTTGTATCGCACATTTCAGCAACAAGGCAATTCAAAGTGCTTTACATCATGAAAACAAAACAACAATAAAAAATAAGTAGCCCACATTCCAATGACAAAACAAAGGAAAGAAAAGTTGGAATACAGATTAAATTAACGGTGTACCAGTTATTATTGATCAAAGGCAGCTCTGAACAAATGTTTTTTTTTGCCTATTAAATGAACTTCGTGTTTCAGCCGTTTTGGAGTTTTCTAGGAATTAGTTCTAGATTAGAGCGGCTGCTTCTCCATGTTTGATTCTGATTCTGGAGACGCAGAACTTGAACCAGAAGAACCTGAGTGGTCTGGAATGTCTGAGATCTTTAATGTAATTTGGTGCTCAGCCATTTCGGTGATTTATAAACTAAACTAACAGAAGTATTTTGAAGTCTATTCTCTGAGCTACAGGGAGCCAGTGTAAGGAATTTAGAACTGGGGTGATGTGCTCTACTTTCCTGGTTCTAGTGAGGAACACGAGCAGCAGCGTTCTGGATCAGCTGCAGCTGTCTGATTGACTTTTTAGGCAGACCCGTGAAGACGCTGTTGCAATAATCAATCTGACTAAAGATAAACGCATGGATGAGTTTTTCCAGGTCCTGCTGCAACATCAGTCCTTTAATCCTAGAAATGTTCTTCAGGTGATAGAAGGCTGACCTTGTTATTGTCTTTATGTGACCCTGGCTTTAGACGCTGGCATTTGTCACTTTGTCCTGTGAAGATATTTTCTGCATTTTTATACAACAAATACAAGTATAAAAGTGTTTTTTTCTATTTTTCTCAGCAGTGAGTTGTTTTACTTACCGCCAAATCATACTTTTACTGCATGAGAAATACTTATAATTAGGTGTTTTTATAGTGATGCATTAGTGATTTACTCGATAATAAACATGTGTCAAATGTTGAATAAAGTGCACGTTTCAAGCATTAATTTGTGACACATGAGCCTTCAATTTGCCATCAGCTATTCACCTTGATTAAAGGAAACTAACATGCTGCTTGGTAGCTCGGCGTTGTTGTGTGCGCCACACTGAATTTGGAGCAGCAGAGAAAACAAACGAGAAAGTTGAGCTCAGAAAGAAGATTATAGATGTTCATTGTAAAGATGAAAGGCACAAGATCCTAGGGCGCCATCTATTGAGGGGTGCCAAATATGCGGCGGGAATTTTTTTTAAATAATGTCTATTTTTTTCACGTTTTTGCCATCCCTCTATCTATAACAATACTTTGACATAAAAATAAATTTAACTTAAATAAAAATAAATGAAAATTCTGACGTGACCTTCAGCTGTCATAAGTCAAGGTCACAACTTGCTTGTGTGGGGCGCACACACTGACGAGCGGTCTGGCGGTTGGCTGTGTGTCGACGGCTTACTGAAAATGAAACGGCAAAAGCCATCCGATGTTGCACTACTGTTCAAGTTATACGTTTATCTTTTGTTTGGATTCTTTAGTGTGCACTTTTTGTTCTCAGATGTTGCACTACTGTTCAAGTTTAACGTTTTTTTGTATATTTATTATTAAACAGCTTTATTCTTTTGCACATGTTATTATATTGTTATTGTTATACTATCATTATCTAATTAAATGTGCAATTCTTTGGACATGACTTCTTGTTGGGCAAGGGGCGCCATCAGTCAAGCTCGCCTAGGACACCAAATGGTCTAGGACCGCCACTGGGTGTCAGAATACTGGGTGTTGGTTTTGTGTGGTGGTTTCTGCTCTGAAGTCATTTCCACAGATTATCCACTGGAGGGCGCAGCGGAGGCACCAGTGTTCAGCTTTTATGGGCGGAGGCCTGCAAGTGTGTGTTTGCACACCTGCAGCTAATCATCATCATCAACCTGAGGATAAAGGGAACTGGCAGCCAGTGTCTGGTACACCACGCCAAGTTTCTCCTGAGCTTCTTTTTGGAAGATATTTCCTAGTTGTCACCTCCAAGTGTTTTACCTTCCTCGTCTCCTTCTCAGGTTTCCATGCTCTGCTCCTCCCAAGTCTGTCTCCTAGTTCAACCCAAGTTCCCTGTTTCCATCTTCATCCTCCGCCCGCTACGTTGGAACTCCAGACGGCGACCCCATCTTTTTGTGTTTACCTCCAGTATTTGGATCATTCTTATCGTTTTACTGGATAACCACCACACAGACGTTCACTCAGGTTCCAATCACTCCTCCTTGGCATTCTCTACCATCTCCTTCAGTAAGCTCAGTCTTCCTATTCAATATTTCATTATCCAAACCTCCTCCTGTTCCAGTGTTCCCGGTCCCCAGCAGCTCACCCACCCTAACATAATCTTAAATAAACTTTTAAAATCTTGTCTCCTGAGAGTTTCTTGCATGTGGGTCAGACAGCTAAACAGCCGGATTTATTTTAAACTATAAGGTAATTCGCAACTGCAATCATATGGAGGGTAGAAAAGGAGCTGAACTCCAAAGTCAAGATGCATCACTTTCTGAATGTAGCCAGGAGGACTTTACAAACACTCAAAAGTCTGACTGGATTTCACCAAAAGCTTTTAAGTCCAATGACTCTGGAAGAATGTGTTTTGGAGCTTTTTGTTTGGTCTAATCAGAGCAGAGATGGAAGTTTAAACTCTCTTCCATCAATCCTAATGGGCAAACATCATTTCCCCTACTCCAATGTCTCTCTGCCTGGCTTTCTGATCATACAGAGATTTAAAGAGAGGCGGCAAAAGCAGATGAGGTGGATTAGCAGTGCTTGCACACAACTGATGGAGTCATCCAGGAAATGTTTCTTCAGATTTGTTGTAAGACTGACTGCCTCCTGCGATCCTTCCTGCCCACAGCATCATCCACGATGCCTCTTTGATGATAATTAGGCTGAGTTATGATTACATTCAATTTCCCTTTGGAATAAATCAAGTGTTTTTTTCGAATTCAATTTGACTCCGAACCTTGGGTAAATCATAATGTATTGTTTTAATTAAGACAATTCATGCATTTTAAGGTTTAAGCAAACTACAGATATCTTAATAACACAAACCTTTTCAAAATGACACTCTGTTCCGGCTTATCCTGACTAAGCCATAAGCTTTTGCTGCATGGGAAACCAATTGGGCTTTCTGCTGCCTCTTTAAAACATCAATGCAATATAAATTCTCCTAAGATAAAATGTAGCATGTGAAACTGTAGTGAGTCTGGATTACCTCTGGTAATGCCGGTGGCAGCCAGGTTGTTTGAACCAGGGAGGTTCGAAGGATTAGGAAGTTTTCAGCAGCTTGGATCATGAAACAAAGTCTAACAACCATTAAAGTTTAATTGCTGTGGGTTACCGGTCCTGCACGACAGCAGTTGTACTGCCTGACTCTGGTCAGAATAAAACAAAAAGGTTGGGGTGAGGGAGCTTTGTGTTTAAAGGCGCCATCCAGTTGTATATGTATTTCCATGGCAAATGACAACACACAAGGAGGTATAGATTTCAACCACAGGATTTACATTTTTTAAAAGTAACCCCTGTACATGTGCTCTTTACAAAGCACTTCCTTGTGTCTCAGATGCAGATCAAACATTAAGCTGCAGCCATACATAATACAACTGAACACCATTGAAGGAGAAATTTGATGTGGAAAATGTAAATAAAGAGGAAAAACACAAAAGTAAAATTCAAATGGAGTCAACGAAAAAAAGAATCATTTGTCTGACGTGTTTTTTTTCTTTTTAAATCAATTTAAAATTCTAAATATTAAACTAAATATTTTGTGCAGTCACTGTCCATATATGGTAAGAGAATTTCCTGTATTAATCTTTTTTAAAACTTATTACTTTTATTCAACCTGCTTATAAATGTATATAACTTTATTTCATGAGTTGTTCATCCATGTTTGTTTGGTTTGATAAGAGAAAATAAGAACACTTCTGAGATGTGCAGAACAAACAGCGCCCCCTACAGTCACGGTGTGCGATGGTTTGAAAATAAAGTCCAACTAGAGGTAGGCTACATATTTCACTTTTTGTTTCTCTTTGTTGGTTATTTTGTTTTTATTCGTTTAAACACCAATAGTATATCAAACCAAGTGCATTTCTACCTCTCTCTCGGCATGAATACAGAGAAAGAAAAACACATCGATTTCAATTTTCAGTTTAATAAAATAGGCACTTGTTTATGTATTTATTTTGTCATTTATGGTTTATAGTAACAACATTCAAATACTAAAGCGTCTATGAACCAGAAACGGGGTCATTTTCTCTTTCTCTATGTGATTTAATGTTGTTGATTTTTTAAAAATAAAAATTTCTCATCCGTTTTTGACCATATACAGGTTTTTATTTAAATCTATTATTTTGTATTTTCAAATAAAAAAAATAAAGTCACAACTGACATAAAAGTAGACCTATACAAAAATCAGCATGGACTCATGACTTCTGTGATGTCACCAACTAAGCATGCTCATGGAAGTCTGTTTTTTGGCAAGGTAGATTTTATCTTGATTAAATGGTGATTTACAACAAAATTTATAAATATTGCAGTTTCTGGCTAAATATGTAGTTTGCAAATTAAATATTTAGCTCCAAACTAAATATTTAGGTAACAAGCTAAATATTTCCATCCACCCATTATTTATACCGTCTATCCTATGCAGGGTTGCGGGGAGCAGTCGTCCAGCAGTCATTGGGCGAGAGGCAGGGTACATCCTGGACAGGTCGCTAGTCAATCGCTGGGCAACACAGAGCATGCATGCACACACTCATACCTAGGGACAATTTAGAAAGACAAATTAAGTAAATAATATAAATATTAGTTATGTTTTTGGGAGGAAGCCGGAGTACCCGAAGGGAACCCATGCATGCACAGGGAGGACATGCAAACTCCATGCAGAAAGACCCCAGGCTGGGATTTGAACCCAGGAGCTTCTTGCTGCAAGGCAGCTACCAACTGTACCACCGTGCGGCCCAGCACAGATAAATATTTAGTTAACAAAAATAAACATTTAGCTTCAAGCTATATATTTATTTTGAAGCTAAATATTTAGCTATCTCCAGCAAACTAACTAGTTTGAAGCTAAATATTTAGCTAGCAAGCTAAACTGGATGCCTAATATTTAGCTTCTACTTAACTTACTTAGCATCTACTTAGCTTAACTCCGAAGTAAATATTTAACTCAGAGCTAAATATTTAGCTATTATGCAGATTCACTTGCAGAGAATCGGAAGTGTACTATCAAAATAAAAGCAGGGTCCCGTGAACCTCTATATAAACTTCTGCTGCTGGCGCATCACTGTTGCTGTAAATCCACTGGTAAACGTGTATTGTTGTAAAAACGGCTCATGCTACATTTTAAGCAGGAATGTTGGAGATGTCAGGACGAAAATCTCGCCAGCAGTTTTATATGGACGTTTTGCAAAGACACAGCTTTTATTTTGGTAAGCCACTTCCCCTTATCGGCAAACACATTTGCATATTAGCTAAATATTTAACTTCAAACTAAATATTCAGTTCCAAGGTAAACATTTGTTGCCTAACTACTGTGACATCTATAAATGAATAAATCATATGGGAATATGACTGAAAAATAAAACATAAATTTCTACAATATAACATAATAGATTAAATAACCCAATTTATTGCTGTTAACTTTTTACTTTGTAACTTTACAAATGGCACCCCATAGTTTTAAGCCCTGATGTTCCAGTTTTAGGAGTTTTCAGTGGTATGGACTTGAAAAATAACCACGCTGTTCTCATTTAATCCACAAAAGGTAACACTTGGTAGATGGCAGAGATTTGCTTTTAGTGTTGAACGAGGCGGAGCAAAGCAGAGCAGAGGAAAGCATCCCCTGGCAGGGGCAGGGTACGAGTCTGGGCGGAGAAAGTTACCCCACGGCTGGACGCTTGTTTCACACATGGTTTAAGACTCGCAGCGCTTCTACACTAAAGTAGAGAACCAAAACCTTTTTTTTTTTAATTATTATCATCGTTGGGCTTCAGGAAATAAAGCTCAAAAAAGACAGCGACGGAAACCCAGCCAAGAGGAAACCTGGGGAAAAGGCGTAGAGACATCAAACTTTCCTCGTTACTAAGGTAAGGGAATGGATGTGAATGCACGCTGCTTGCTCCTGTGTTTTCTGAAGGCAAACTTTCTGACAGTGTGAGCTTCTCACTTAACTTGTGTCGGCACGGTATTGTTTTCAAAGGCCACCGTCGGTGCGCGCTCGCTGTTGTCATGACAATGCTCAGGAAACCCAGCGCGAGGAGGCACGTTGAGGGACACAAAAGGCACCAGATGCGGTCTCTAAAACTTTCTGTCTAGGAGACAAAAAAAAAAAAAAAAAAAAAAAAAAAAACATCTTAAAAGGGTATAACAACAACGCTGCGTTAAAGCGACCAGAGAAGGACACGCTGCTTTTCTTCTCACTGAAAAGGCTCAGAAGGAGGATTATATGAAAACTGTTAGGCTAAGGTGTGTCCTGTGTTTATATGAGACCAATTGTGACCCTGCTACTCAGGAAAGGGATGCTTTTAGTCGGCTCTTTGCTGTTTTTATGTGGAAATGACCGACTTCCACTATAGTGGAGAATGAGCAACACAATTGTCTAAGGGGAAAAGGAAAAAGGTGTGCGCGTGTGCAGGATTTAAATGGGAAACAAAAAAAAACTATGAGGTTGCATGCACGTGTGTGTGGAAGTGAGGAAGAACAGGTCAGGGTCGCTTTACGGGGTCATGCATGAATGTGAGCTGCAGCAGGGCGCGTTTAGTTCAGCAGTCTGTAGGAATGTGTATTAGTAAAAATCTGGCGATACGACATATCGCGATGGATGGGAGACGATACGATATATTGCGATACTATGAGTAACGGTGAGTTCACACCAAACGCGTTAGGTTTTCTGCGACGTGTCGCGCGCGTTTTTTCGTCGCGAAAACGCATTTCTGCTTCATTTTACTTGTCAAATTTGTGCGAATGAAGCGTTTGTCATTTTATGTGGTGCATTCTGTGCTTTCGCCTGTCACGCGCGTTTTTGCGTCTGCCGCTGAAGTTGAAAAATCTGAACTTCGGCGTCAATTCCTTGTCAACCAATCAGGAGCCTGGTGATGTGACTTCACGTGATGCTGTGACCCAGTTCACGGGGTCACGTCCGGCAAAATTCATTCATTCAACAGGGAGTAAATACTGATAACGGCCGTGGCTAATCCCCCCGAGCTGTACGACACCAGCTGCTTCCTCTACAGAGACGGGAATAAACAGGAGCTCGCTTGGATGAATATAAGTGAGGAGATAGAGCAACCTGGTGAGTTCATTTCATTTTTGAAAGTTTTCACGTTACTGACCCTGCGAACCTGCGAAGGGTACTTTCCACAGTAAATAGAGAATGGAGACTCTTCCAGCGCTAGATCGACAGCTGCCATCTTGCAAAAACACAGTCTGGCACTAGCTCCTCCCACAAGTTGCGTATTTCTGGCCTGACGCTCGTCCAGTTCGCTTTGGACACGGATCGAGCTGCGAATTTTCAAGCGTCAAACTTTGGCGTGCGGCGCGTTTTTGACGCTTTGGTGTATATTGAAACTGAATTTAACTGTGGAAAAACAATCACAGCAGTTTTATCACTAGATCTACTTGATCCACTGGAACAAAGAAGGTGAAAACAGCCGCAAACTACCAGTCATACTTTTAATTTTACTCCAAACATTCCTGTCATCATTAATGGTTCCATTCAAATCCTAAAAAATAAAAAAACAATCTATTTTGTTTTTAAATGTTGATACAATATCGGGAAATAAAATATAGCGATATATCGGTGTATCGATATTTTCTTACATCCCTAGTAGTCCAGATGTGCAAAACCACACGGACCCACAGGGAGAGACAGCAGGGCTGATCAGGAGCCACATAGGCATGAATGAAGCTAATGACAAGCAGGGTAAGCTCACCCCTGCAGTGACTCACTGTGATGCCTGTTTACAGTTTTGTGCAAGGGAAGTTTTCATAACTCCAGGTGGTAAAGGATGACACAGTCATGGGACCGGTGCCATACTTACTATACGGAGTGCAGCGTTTGCAAATTATTCAAGCATCACTATCCGTTGTTATCGTAACAAGACATGAAAAGGGTGCGCTGGAGTTTATATTTACTTGAAGCAGAAACCTGAAGCTTAAGTGCTGTAATTTGCTATTAGGATGAAACATTTTGGACCTCTTGGCTTTAAGGGAGAGGGGGCAAAAAAGATCAAATATGGTGCCTTGCAAAAGTTTTATTGAAGTTTTCCACAAACTTTCTATGAGTTTCTAACTTAGATTTCAGTCATTTTTCGCATTAAATATGGAGCGGTTTAAACCGAGGTTTAAACTCGTGTTTTCACAATACTGAAATCTCAGACTTGATACTAAAGAAAAACCTAAAATACTATTTACAGTACCTCAGCAACCTGCTGGGTTCTTTCTAATAACGATCAGAAAAAAATAAAGTATGAAAAGATGGTCTTTGTATTAGTAGTGTTGTTTTCCTGTATAGTTAAAACATAAGTCAAGATAACAGTAAATGCATTCAATTAATTTATGAAGGTATGTACTTTAGTTGTGGGTTTATTTTGAAAAACAGATATTTTTACAGCATTAACAATGATCTGGATCATGCATTGCATGTGTTAGAATGGCCTAGTCAAAGTCCAGACCTAAATCCAATTAAGGATCTGTAGCAGGATTTGGGTATTGTTGTTCACAGATGCTCTTTAGCCATTATGACTGAGCTTTAGCTATTTTATATGAACGAATGGGCAAAAGGTTCAGTTGTTAGATGTGTAAAGCCAGCAGAGTTACCCTGGGAGAAACTTTACCATTTTGAACTGCTCTGTGTTGGTCTGTCACATGAAATCCCAATCGAATACATGGAAGTTTGTTGTAATGTGACAAATTATGACAAAGTTCAATGGTAGGAATACTTATGCAAGGATGTTTCATATGCCAAACGAACCTTTGGATGGCCAAAACAATGGTGGCTGATTTATACTGCTGCTGATTGATTTTAGAAGTTGGAGGTCAGATCTGGGAATGAAATCCCACCAGAGTAGAGGAGGCTTGAATTGTTGTGAGGCTAACATGTAGGTGTGTAACGGTACACAAGAATCACGCTTTGGTGCATATTTGGGACACTTTTATCAAGAAAAATTAATAACAATGTGCATGACTTAAAAAAATTTTTTTTTTTACTTTGATCAGCATTAAACAAATAACCTTTTTCCTGAATTGCTTCCTTTAAATTCCTGGAGATTTAATTTGATTTAAAAAAATAACTGAAATGGTAAAAGCAGACATAGCCAGAGTAGATCATAGAAAACAATATAACCACTTGAAAACAATCAGTATTAATGTTTAGAAATGTTTAAATAATACTTTGCCCATATTTGAGAATACACCATACTTAAAGGAGCGTTTCACCCATGGAAACATTAATCTTTATTTAAAGTGGGTCATATTTGTAGTCAAAATGTAACATACATTTCGAATTAGGTGCCCATCTGACCGAGAAAAGACAGAAAATGACTTTTGGGTGCATTTGTATGAAAGACAACAACTCCCACAATGCACCACAAAGCACAGCTTTGCAAGCCACTCCCACTAATTCAAAACACCGCCTCCGTCTACAAGGCTTGCTGTTACTACTCACACTCCCTTACAGTAGGTGGCGGAAATGCACCTAAAGTTGGTTGTCATCCGCCAATAAACAAAAGAAGAAGAAGAAGGCTTGCTGTTGAGCTTGAACTACCCACTACTCCAGAACACCGCCTCCGTCTAGCTGTTGAGCTTGAAAACATTAGTAAATTACTCTTTCAAGATGGTGAACTATTGCATGGTACCGCGATGTTCGGTCAGAACAAGGAAAGGAAAACAAATAAGTTTTCATATTCTACCGAAATATACGGAGCGACGCAAACAGTGGCTGAGAGTGATAAACCGCCTGAGCTATTCAGAAGACACAGCCATGGAAAACCTAAAAAATCTGAAGGTTTGCCGTCTCCATTTCAAAAAGGAAGACTTCGAACTCAATGTCTTTGGAATGAAGAGAGTGACTCTTTTGGACACTGCAATTCCGTCGGTGTTTACCTGATGACGATGAACAGCCTGGAACATCTGGACCGAGCAGCCCCAAACGCATTCGCTTGGAGGTAAGAGACTTGCTCGACGGTATTTCTGAACACACATACAGTCTACTGCTGTAAAGCAGGACATAAACAATGAGTTTTATATACGTTTGCTATTTACAAGTAAATCTGGCGTCTTCCGCATGTTTTCCTCGCTTGTGGTTCTAATGTGTCGGCATCACTAAACTAGGGTGACCAGACGTCCCCGATTTCCGGGGACAGTCCCCGATTAGGCTGCCTTGTCCCCGGTTAAAAGCCGTCCCCGGAAATGTCCCCAAATTGAATGGGAGAGAAAATATTCATAATTATGAAATTAGAATTTTGACCACCGCGCAAAAAAATGTCCCCGATTTTCGATTTAGAAATCTGGTCACCCTACACTAAACTCCACCTGTGAGCAGTGGAGTAGCGTATTAGCAATGTAGGCTAACAAAGACGCTCCAGCTATGGCGCTAACAGAGAGTTAGCGCCATAGCTTAGAAAGAGTTAGCTATGTTTGCTGGTGCCAGAGTAAATCCACCTTGTTTCACGTTTGATAGTTTGATATTGTTGAAATGTTTTTAACGTTATTGAACGTATATGGCATTTCAGTCTGAAACGGCGTCTGCTGCTGCTCTGGTGTCTTCTTCGGAAGATGAGGAACAATGTCCTCTAACATCAACTCCAGTCATGCAACCTACCCCTGTCCAAGCAGCACAGATTGTAAGTTTGTACAGCACATTGGCTCTAATAGAGTGCTAAAACTAATGTATGATTGAAATTTGTGGAATTTAACACTGAAAAGAAACATCTTGATTTTACAGTTGCCATCGCCAGGCGTAAATAGAAGTGCCAGCAGCATTGACGTTGATGTAACCGATGAAAGTTATCAGCTTGAGTCAACCATCTCCTCCACATCATCAGAAGATGAAGGTGGAAACGACTGGCATGAAAAGAAGTTCATTGTCAATGAATCCAACCTCATGTCACTGTTCAGATTCTGCCAGATGTGTGGGAAACCGATTTCTGCAAAGAACATCTATGATACTGGGGCACAGAGGAAGGTGAAATGGACTTGTCTTGGGGGCCATTCGGGGACTTGGACATCTTTATCTAATGTTAGGGGTATGCCAGAGGTGAATCTCCTTTCTGCGGCAGCTGTTCTGTTCAAGGGTGGAACATACACTGTACTGTCAGACTGTGAATAAAACAAAACTTATTCAATACTGCACTCTTTTCTGTCTACACCAAAGTTCAACATTAGGAGGTAAAAGGAGGAAAGTGGATGTGAATGAATGAAAGTATACCACAAGTACTCATATATATTGCCATTGTACAACTTATATACTTCTAGTCCACATTTTAGTTTATTGACCTATACTTGAGGTATACTTTAATGAATTCCGAATTACTAAAACTAATATTACTATTTTGCGAGTTATAACTATACTTGTATGTTTCCCAAGCATGTTACCTGTAGCATACTATCTGTATACTTGACATATACTTCTTAAATAATTTTTAAGTTAACTCATACTGTATGTACACTAGACTAATATTTACAAAATCAAGACAGAATGTTGAGAAAAACTTTGATATATTGAAGTTTTTTTTTTCACAACGTACCATACAGTGCATTTATAATCCTGCTTAGATCATTAAAGATGTGTAAAAATGTAAACAAAAGTGTCCAGCTGAAAACTCCCTATAAAAAAGAATACTGCACATATATTTGGAACCATATATATATAAATAAACAAATAATACAATAATAAGGTATACTTCACTATACTATTAAGTATATAAAATATAGTATATTAAAAGTAACCTTAAAGTATACTGCCTCACTTTTAGTATAGAAAAAGTATACTCATAGTACACAAACTACTTTTTGCTAAGGGTATCTTAGGTCCAGTACTAAAATGTGTCGTACAATAGCTATTTCTCTATATACTTGGAGCAACACTACAAAGGAATACAACAACGTGAATGCAAATCATTTATTTACATAATTATATCAACTACAACAGCAATAGTGGAAGTTATAGTTCCTCCAGAGCGTCCTCAACTTCGTCATGTCCTCTGTAATATCCGTCCGCAGCTGGATACTTGTGGCGGATTGCTAGCACAACACAGGCGGGTAAAACGACACGATGGCCTCGGCCTAATCTTTCGCCCTGCAGCACCCATTCCAGAAAGTGTCTGTAGGCTGTTAGGCGACATTGTCTACAAAACATTGAACACACAGTTAGCGATGTATGGTCTTAGTGTTTACAGTTCCACAGTCACGTTATAACTATAGTTAGCGATGCAACTGCAAGCTATTTCTCTAGTAAATAAGCCAAATGCCATTTAAAAATAATTCATTGTGCAAAATGATAAAAAAATATATTCAAATCTTTTTCCAACAAAATGCAACACAAAAATTCTAAAGATGAAGATATTTTCAAATAGATTAAAAGCTTTAATAGATTAATAGTCAAAATCTCTACCTTTGGCTAAATTTATATCGTTTCTACCTTAAACCTTTTATATTGCCCACTTCTAGTCTCTAGCATCAGTGATGTTTCGCACATAAAACATTCAGCATGTGTTCAGGTAGAAAACAGCTGGATTCATTCGATACCGAACCGACAGGTACAAATACACGTACCGTTACATCCCTACTGACTAGTAGCAATACAAGCCAGAAACAAGTTTTTTTCTCTCCATTTTATGTGTTCCAAGACTAAAGCAAGATATATATATATATATATTATATCGTGCTGTGTGAGGTGCTGGCCTAATGTGATACAAGCTGTCAGAATTCTGACTTGTGGATGTATTTCCATCTGGGAACTAAGAAAAACCAGACTCTGAAACAATTACTAAACTCAAGTCCGAAAGCTTCGTTTCCTTGCAAAATGATTCTTTAAATTACCGTCTATTCTCCACCTTGAAATTGTTGCTTTAACGCGTTGCTAGTTGGGACCTCTGGGAACCATGTTAGGTTGCGTCATGAAGTCTTTCAAATATCAGGACTATTTAAATAGAAAGCTGTCGGCCTCATATGGCCTAAACCACCTGATCCAAAATCCGCCTTCCTTCGTGGCCAGGTCAGTCCCCAGACCTGAATCTTGTGGAAAACCTTGTGGGGTGAGCCGAGAAGAGGAATGCGTTGGTCAAGTTGGAGGGGTAGACTGAATGCTTTCCGGTTTGCAAAATAGAGACATTTCTGTCTTTTACCTTTTTTAAAGGGAGAAATCCAGAAAAGCATCTGAATAAAAGAAGTTACACCATTCATACATTACGCTGTCCTTATTATTTTAAAGCTCTTCTTTGGTTCCCATTCATTATAGAGTGACACAATGTATAGCAGCATAGTTCTGGTGCTGCACTGATTATTTGTCTTTCCTAGGATCTATGGCTGCCCACCCCCTCTGCCTGTGTGTTTGGGCATGCAGCTACATCTCCCCAGTCTGGCTTCCACCCGCAGGGGCTGGAAGCACTCTGAATAAGACACATAAAACACACACATTTATACACTCATTCACTCTCTCATGCACGTGGGACGACATGAACAAACGTACATCAAAGATACATCTGTTTCTTCTGCATGTTTGATGGGACAGACAGGCAGCGGCAGGCCACTGCTGCAGGTTACAGTGCAGATCATTATGCACGGCTAGGTGGAGGGAAAGAGGTGGATGTGGATGGATGGGGCACGGAGAAAACGTGGATATGATACGGATGTGAGAATAAAACAAGAGGAATGTGTTCTTGTCTGCTCTGGATCATTTTTATGTACCACATTAAAATAACATTTGGGTTTAGGAGGAGGGATTAAACCAGGTGCTCAGTGGAAAAAGTTTATTTTTGTTTGCACTAATTATACAGTATAATTATCTAAAAGTAGATTATGGCTTCACTATGGCAGTAAATGTAACAGCTGCTATATGCGATAGGTATATTGTTAGATGTAAAAAGAAAAGCATTTGATTCTGGTGATCATAGTGTTAAAACAAAAAAGCGGAAATTGAAACGCGTTATATAAAATAATTACACACAGATGGATGTTTTCAAGCCTTCATTTCTGTTAATTATGGTGATTTTCTGCAGACATTCAATGAAAACACAGCATTTTAACACAGAAATGTGGGTTTAATTCAAAGTATCTTTAATACATGCTTAAAGGTCGTTATTTTTGAAAAGCTACTTTGAATCTGATTAACAAGGTTCTTTGGAACACATATAAATTCACAAAAGCAGTGGGTTTCATGTGGGGTCCCCAGGACCTATGTTATTCCTTTACTATATTAATGACATTTTTTTAATGAATGAAAAACAGCTGCAATTTGCTCTGTCTGGAAATAATATGTATTTTCTCCATGTCTTTATAAACAAATAAAATATAGTTAAATAAATAAACAACTAAATAAATCACTAAATAAATAAGTAGTTAAATAAATAAACCGTTCAAAAAGAAATAATAAACCAATAAAATAAATAGGTAAATAAAAATAAATACATTGTTAAATAATAATAATAATAATAATAATAATAATGACCATAATCATAAAGAGTTAAATAAAGAATAGTTTAAACAGTAAAAATAAATAATAAACTTATAAATAGCTAAATAAATAAGTAGTAAAGAATTTATTTACAAATAAAAAAAATAGTTAAATAATAAAAGCTAAATGAGTAAGTAGTTCAATTGTATATATATTTTTTATTATGTAAATAAAAACAAATAACAAAAAAAGAAATTAATAGTAAAAAATGAAACTAATAGTTTAATAATAATAATAAATAGTTAAATAAAGTTCAGAGTTAAATAGTCAAGTTAATAAATAAATGAATAAAAAATAGCTGTATTGTATCAGAGATGTATAAAAAAGTGAAACAATTTCATAAAACTTGTTTTGCAATTATTTTAATCCGCCCCTGTTGAAGTCTTGTTGGCTGTTAATGCATTTTTGAGAAATGCCGTATTTTCTCCTAAAGGATAATTGGATGCAGCGTTGAAAACCTACATTTTCTTTTAAGAGCTCAACAAACCCTAAATATTCCGCTTTAATTTGTCTGGATCAGAGAATTGTAGCATCGTATCGAAAAAGCTTGGACCTTGAGACAGAAGATATTGTGCACCACATAAGTGTACAGTTCCTTACTGTTGTTGGTTTATTTTGAAAAGTTTGTTTGTTTGATGGTATGCAATTGTTTGCATGCATAGGTGTTTGTGGGTGTACATATATATTTATAAGAATGTTATCTTCTTGCCATCTTGAATTGAATTGTTATATAATGTATAGTGTCTTGTAAATCCATGTGGGCTGGGCACAATAAAATGTGCATGACACTTTAATAAATAAAATCAATCAATCAATCAATGTAGCAGTCCTGAAATATAGAACGGAATGAGGTTAACACAGGCCGACCCATATAGACACCTCATTTATAAAATAAGTCAGGATTAATGTAATGAGGTAACAGTATGAGCATGTCAGGCAAGTTAATTTGCATTTATTGACCTTGCAGCTGAATGCTGCGCTCACGCTTAACATCCGCTGTCATTGCTTCTCCGGGGTGTTTATGTCAGGGTGGCTACCCATCGACTTTGACAGGAGCAAGTCCTGGCATAGGGAGATACGCGCAGCCTCAATTTACCTGAGCTTCACCTTCCAAAGAATACATCTACACCTCGCATCAAGGGAGTTGAGTCGGGTTCATCTGAACGTGGGCTTTCTGTCATGCCAGATGCTCAGCCTAATTACCATGCTGGCCTGAGGAATAGTTATTAACATCCCAAACCCAGTTTATCCAGGTGCTGCAGAATTACCTCACATTAACATGGATTCTATGGATTTAGATTCCTGTTTATTTTTTCCTCAGGTGAGAACTGGGTCGGTATAGAGAGGATGGATGAGTAATTATCCTGACTGGCTGAAGGGGTTCAATATTCCAGAAAGTACCTTTCATCCATGTCGCTGCTGCCTTTACATTTATTGGCAAAGCCTTGCCCTACCTGCATCTTTTATTCGTGAGGGTTAGGGACCACAACTGTCCACAAATAGGCCTACTTGAGACCCCTCTCTAAGAACTCTTATAAATGCCTATTTTAAAAGTTCAAACACCAAAAAAAATCATTAATATGCACAGTGGAAACCATCTTAGCAACCCCTGCAGAAGCTAACATCCACTGTCTTCCTTATCTGTCCTCTTGGGGTTTCAGGCAGTCGGTACTAAAGAAAATGAATGCCGCTCCTGGATTGGCTGCTTTGCAAACGCCAGCCAATAGCGTGTTAGGTAGCACTATGTGCAGATGTTTCAGCTTCCCAATGCTGCATTCTTTCGAATGGTTTAGATATGCTCTATGAAAAAAAATCCGCAATCAGGCAAATTTTCCGCTAATAATTTGGAGTCATGTTCCACGGGGGCATCAGCTTTGGAGCGCGTCGCTCCCAAGAACCCCGTGTCGTGCTAACCACCGGTGCATGCGGCAGGATTTCCTCCCGCTGAAGCGATAGATTTGTGGGTCAGGAAACGGCTCGTTCAGAGAGTCTTTCTGACTCCTGATCACTTCAGCTGGAGAAATGTTCCCCGATTTCAAAACTTTGTCTGCAGTGGTGCTTTAAAGCAACACTAGTTTTTCAACTTTCAGAATATATTTCCAAGACCCTTGTGGTGTTAAATCGACTTACAATAGGTTGACACGTGAAAACAACGTGATAGTTTGATAGTTTCACATTTTTACAATAAACTATCACGTTATAACGTGTTACGGTCTAACTTCTTTATTATATGACTGACAGCTCTACGCCGCTGTACATACAACATGCTGAAATATAGAAAATATACCTGGGATGAAGACATTTGACACGCAACGAAGGCTGCCCAAGACGTGAAAATCTGTAACGTTAGAGGGTATCGCTTGTCAATGCACGTAAATCCCCTGGTGTAACCATAACAGATTTTACGACAGTAGTAGAAAACAATACATTTTTCCCAACTGTAGGGGGACCCCGAGAGCAAAACTTACATGGTGTCGCTTTAATTCCAGTCTCCAGTGTGGCAGCGGAGCGTGGATTCAGCCTGCAGAACATCTAAACCCCCATGACAAGTCATCTGTCTGAGGCAAAAGTCCTAAACCTTTAGACAATAACTTCCAAAATAAATACAAAACGAATACTATTGAATATGTTATCATTAAAAAAATTGACTGATAAAATTTTTTTTTTTTACCCCCATCGTTCAAAATGACGGACAAAAAAAATGTCTGCATGAAACAAAAGATGAATATGTGGAAAAAGTACCTCATGTCTACTGTTAAGTGTGGTGTTGGATCTGTGATGCTGTGGGCTCGTTGTTCTTCCAAAGGCACTGGGAACCTTCATGAATGAGAAAAACCTGGACATTTTATATAGAACCTCTGCCAGAAAACTGAAAACTTTTTGCAAAAAAAGATCCAAAACCAAACTAACACAGATTCCCAGTGCATGAAATCGGCCTTCAGCAGTTATTTTAGTCCCCAGATGTAAATCACTTGGAAAACCAGTGGGCTGAGCTGAAGAGGGATGAAGAGAGGACCCAGGAAGATCTTGCATGATTGTGTGAAGAGGAATGGTCAAAGACGCTTCTCTCTGTTTGTTCCAACCTTGTAAAATGTTACTGGAGTAAAGAGCAGTCGATCTCCTGTTGACAAAAGGAGGCAGGGTTAGGTAGTAATGGATGGCACCATTATTTTTAAACAAATATTCCTTAAGCTGAATTTTTCCACGCAGGATTGCACTCGTTCAACAAAAGCTGAATTTGTTTTAAAGCTTTTTTTTCGCACACTTATCGGGGGATCTGATATGTGTGGCAGGGTGTTTTATTTTGTCCCTTTTTGTTGAAGCTTTTTCTGCTACTTAAAAAAGCAATTTCAAAATCTTTCAACAATTTTTAAGAAAAAAAAAACTTTCTCCAGCAGGAAGCTATTAACCGTATTGTTTACGTGTTTCACGTGTTTTAAATTGAAGAATTGGATACGGTGTAGAACTGTGAACACAAATGGGATGAAACAACAACAGCGGAACCAGGCCAAGTCTCGCTCTGCTCCGGTCATAAATCACAGAATGTGAGGACATCTTTGAAACCTAACACCTCAGGGTCTGAGGGGGGCTTCAGAGCCCCTCAGAGAGCAGCTGACAGAGTTCAGACAAAAGACAGTGGCGTGAACAATTGTGCCGTCTATGTTCCCAGAAAGATTAAAGAAAATCGTCTGTTTTCGAAATGAAAAAGGATTCTGATGATTAAAAGATATTCTTTTCCCCCTTTCATAGGCGCTTTTCTGTTTTCACCATTTTCACAGATTTAAAAGGTCAAAGTGTTTGATGACACGCATGTTTGTTTCCAGGCGAAGAAACGAGGGATAGTGTTCAGAAGCGGGATCACCGACACAAACCTGGGGAGCCGGCGGAGTCCCCCGGTTTCTGGAATGGACCAACTCATAGAGTAAGAGCTGGTTTATAATCGTGCTTTATCGTGCTTCCTAAATGATCTGCCTGTCTCTTATTCTGAAACACCCTGGAATGTTGTTGCCCACGCTCCAGCTAAAGGCATGGCATCAGGACTGAACAAACATTTAGTTAAATAGTGACTGCAAATAACCACCTGTCTATGTCTTTGGGATACTGATGCGTTTAAATGACAGAACGTAGCTCGTCCTAATTTGAGCTGAGTCAGGACTGTCGGTGCAGAGTGTGATTATTTTTGATAAGGTGATGAATTTAGAGTATTTTGATTCATCTTGTTTTCTATCTATAGCAAAGAAGGAGCCATTGCCATCTATTTGTGGAATGACTGCCTGATTAAGATGTTCTGTAAAGCTGTCGTTGATGATCTGCTCCATTTAAAGTCTAATGTTGTGATTTCCAAGCTCTGCTTCAGAAAAATCATTTGCAAAATGGGGAATCTCTCACTGAAGCCTTCTTAACTCTGGATTAAAACTGCCCTTTGGTATCTGGGATTTCCATAACCATGTTAAACATGTCTGGGTTGCAGTTAATTGCGGTGTGAAGGCAGTGATAACACCACTGCACTGTTGGTACTCACCAACCAGCATCCTACGCTAGCTGTGGGTGGTTATTAATTAGCAATGAGCAAATCGGAGCCGAAGCACAACTTGGAGGTGTGTGCGCTTCTCTATAGCCGGGAGCCATAATCCACTGGCAGTGCAATGGATGCCTTTTTCTGTGAGATCCGGAATATAAACATGGATTTATTGTTGCAACTGCTTTGTGGGATCCATTAGCTGAAACCCGAGCATAAACATCCATACAAGTAGGGTTATGATAAATAACTTGTATTAATTCCTGAAATTAATTTGACTTTATTATGTTCTATAACTTTAAACTTAAATCTTAGAACTGAGTGGAGACTCAATTGTTTATAAAAAATAAAAAAAAAAGTACAAGCTGACATAGCCAGAGTAGACATAGTCAGCGCTAATATGTATAAATATTTAAATAATACTTTGCCTGTATTTGATAATAAACCATGCTTAAATCACTTTGGAGTTATTTTGACAGCCTAGTCTCCCAGCTGTACTTGAATGCAGCATGGGCAGCTGTTGCAAAAATCTCTTCTCATCAGCGGGGATTCTGCCGACTTGTGTTTTATCCAAAATAAGGAGTTTGGGCTGATTGGATGCTGCTGGTAGCCATGTTGGACGTCAGCTGGTTTTTCTCTAGTATCAGTGATGTTTACATTCAGCTTGACATTGTTTTAGGTGAGTCGTTCAGTTCAGTGCAGAGCGTCTTATGGACCTTATTGCTGTTGAAAGATACATTAATTGACAAAGTTCTGGTTCGGTCCATCTTTCTTTTTCTACTGTAGCCGCATGAGAAACCATTAATGTTCCCAAATAGCAGAGTTTAATGACAAGCTGGGAGTCCTTTCTGTTTTGTTTTGGTGTCACTTTTTGAAGTTGTGCTGCAGAACGTTGCACTGCACTTTATGAGTTCAGCACATAAACATCTTTATTCTCTATCAGTAAACATGTTGTAGTTACCCTGGTTACTGCACACAACACTGAGCAAATCTCACTGGTTTTTCTAACTAGGGGTTGGGATTTAGGTGGGCAAAACAGAAATCTGACTTCAAAAGTAATCGTAATGAAAGACGACACAATTAACCCATTTTGGCGAAGGAAAGAAAGAACATGTAATCAAAAAGGTGCCTCTGTGTATTTTTGTGCAGAAAATTGCAAATAGAAAAGTTATCATGTTGTTGAGAGACGAGAAAACCTGATTTATCTAACCCCACACACCTCTTTCTCTATCCACTCTTTTTTTGAATTTCCACCCGTGTTGCATTTCTTCCAACTTGTAGAAACTTCCTTTGCAGTTGAAGCTCAACACCCCCCATCCCACCCCCCCATCACCCCCATTGTCTGTGCCGTGGAGCTGGGCAGAGCATGATAAGAGCCGTGGGAGTCCTCTCTTCCTCTCCTCCTCGCCTCGTTTCAGCACATTCTGCAGATAACTGTGACACAGTTGTACGTCGGGGGCTGCATGCACCTACAGTGAAGTGTGTGACTGTGCATCTGAGTGTGTGTGAGTCACACACACTCACACAATCCTTGGATTTTCATTACTCGCATCTTTCACCAGAGTCGGAGCAGCATGCATAATTCATACCTGTGACTATGGCTAAAATGTGATCCGTGCATACACGCTTTCTCTCCTACTTGCTGCACCCCAAACCTGTCAAAGTGGGAATATTCACCCCCCCCCCCATTGCATCGCATTGAATGTGACACATCAGTGATCTGTGAATCACCCTTCCTGGCTCTTCTTCCACTGTGACTAGCTTTCACTTAATGATTAGGTGACGTCACGGACCTGTTGCTGCTCGGTGCCAAACTGTAGAGTAGCAGCGAGGGGCTCCTGACTTGGGCAGCTTTTGCTCCCCTCTGGGACCCGTGACTCACTGATGAGTCATTGCAGCAGGGAAAGGAGCTTTATAAATGCACCCTGCCGACACACACAGGCAAATTACACCCAGTGTTGCTGTAGCGTCTGCTGACGTTACCCTACAATGTGTGGGCAAACTCAATAAAAGTTATGCATGTATGTGTGAGCGTGTGTGTGTGTGTGTGTGTGTTGTTTGCAGCTACATACCCCCACTCACACACTAACACACACACATATAGCCATGCACACACACACACAAGTCCGTATTGCTACCCATATTAGGACTTTATATTGACTTCCATTCATTTTAATAGCTACATTTATGCCTAACTCTAACCCTAACCAAAACATAATTTACACCATACCTCTAAACCTAACCCCTAACCCCAAAAAAAGGGGGTCCACCATATTAGGACCAGGCTTTGGTCCCTATAAGGTCCATTGGTCTTCAGAAGGTTAGCGAATATGCCAGAAAAGGTTCTTAATAGGATAGCGATACAAGAACACACACACACACACACACACACACACACACACACACACACACACACACACACACACACACACACACACACACACACCCACACACACACACACACACACACACACACACTCATTATTTGTATTTATCAGAATAACTGGAAATGAATTTCCTTTTCGAGATGAACTTGGTAAAACAGCAACAGTAATCTCCGGTCGTTAGGTTAGTTCCAATCACGGCTGACGCAATCCCGTTTAAGCCAAGCATAATGATGGGAGCAGTTTTTATTTAGTGCAGCCAAATTCAGCCAATAGGAGGCGACACAACCATAGTTTGTTGTTTTTTTTACCACAGTGAATTGAATTCATACATCAGGTTGTTTGTTAAACTGTTTGTGCCTTTTTATTGATTTTGATGCAGCAGCTCAGTGTGACATTTTCCCTCCTTTTTCTTTTGGTTCTAAACTTCTAAAACATTTCTCTGCTGTGTTCCCAAAGCTGCAGAAAAGAGAGATCGATTTTTCCCGTTAAGATCCTATGCCGTTTAACTCTTAAGACACCCGCCTACAAATGCAAACTTGTGTTATATTTGACAAGTTTTACTCAAGTAAATGTTGCCTAGTGTAATGCTGACATGACACCTTTATTTCAAAATGAAATTTCTAATTACAAAACTTATAATAATAATAGTAATAATAATAAAATAACATCATGGAGGCAGATATGAAATCCTTTCTTTGACTTGACAGCTGATAATGTGGCTAAAAGAGGAATTTGTTCCAACTCAACAATGAAGAAAAAATAACATTTGAGGTAGACCTCCATTAATTATCAGAAATGAATCATCCATGCAATCTTAACCCCTTCAGACCGATTTTTTTCTTCTAGTGAGCCAAGAAAAAATTATTCAGCTGATTTTTACTCCTCTTAAGCATTTATAAATAAAGGGGAAAAAATACATTATTGGTAACTCTTGTTTTATATGTGTTTTATTATGTCCATTGCAATAGACTACTAAATGAGCGTACAGTGTTATGAAAACTTAAGTACAAAGGCCATTTTTCCACATGGATTTCATGTAATACCTAATTTGGCATGACCCCAACCTTTAAAACCGGATGTTTGCAAATTTCGAATTTAGACATGAACTTGGATTATTGTGGGTGACGTAGCTTCACAAAATCATTTTTGCCTTCAGTAATTTGTCATTTCACTTTTAAGTGCATTGACATGTTTTATATATAGTACACTTATGATGTAACAACTTATTACACTGGCACTAAACAGGTGGAAAACCATCAGCTTGCTGGATATATTCATTTAATTTATCATTTTCATGAGCAGCTTTGAAGCGGTTTAGGTTTGACACAAAGCACAGGTAGATTTTGTATTTGTGATCATTCTCAGGATTCTCTGTTTTGATTAGATTAATATTTTTTATTGGTCTAAACCTAAAAAAATATAATGTCCAATCTAGTGGACATGGGGTTTGAAGGGGTTAAGGATGCACTAACTGCAAAAGGCTATGGTATTTCCACATATGATGCATTAATGTAATGCATAATCCATTTGGATAATTGGTTGGATCGTCATGTCCCTAGATGCCTAGTGTAAAGCAAAGGATGACTATGTTGAAAAGCACCTTATCCTCCTTATTAAGCATTCTGTAGAATCTGTGACGCTGTCGAATTCTGTGCCAAATTACCTGGGAACCATGTTTAAGTGTAAAGACCATGAAATCTTTGAAATACCTTTAGGGCTTTCATAAAATCCCGTGGCCAGGCCAAGCGGCAATGGCCGGCCCATCCATTCAGGTATTAGACCCGCCCAAGACAGATAAAAAAAATAAAAGGCTAAACAACCTGATAAAGAAGGTTCTAGTTCTGTTCTTGGGACGACTGTGGAACATCTGGAGATGATAATGCAAAGAAGGATTCTTCATAAAATCAAAAAAATTATGGACAACCCTGAGCATCCTCTTCATGAGACAGTCATACAACAACAGAGCGTCTTCAGTCGGAGGTTTCTTCAGTTTCGCTGCAATACAGACCGCTACAGGAAATCCTTCCTGCACACAGCTATCATGATCTACAACAACTCCTTAAAGAATTAATTATATGAGCTTCAACACTTAATTTCCCTCTAGGATCAATAAAGTATTTTTGAATTTGAATTACAACGCCTGTGTAAATTAAGTTGCAAACATGCAATGTATTGATCCAAGACAACCAGCAGAGGGTGCTGTAGGATTTCGATCGTGAATTTTGGAGGCATTAAAGATTTGATACGGTTGCACGCTGTGTAATTTTAGGGTAATATGAGCATGCTAACAGTAGTTATGAGTTCTTTGTGAGACATACACACAAGTAGGATATTACTATGGTTTTCAGTGGCAAATTATGTTGGATTGTGGACGTAAGACTTGTTGTGGACTAGCTATTTTATTGGAGTATATTCATTGGACTGTTGTGGTTGTAAAAAGATGTCAATGATATGTGGCTTCAATTGGTGTGTTGGATGCTATTTCCCTTTCTGAGTTGTTTGACATAAGTGTTTACTTTGTCTACAGTTATAATTTATCCTTGATTTACATTAATCATTGGATCTCAAGAATAGCTTTCTAATGAAGCCTAGTATGTATATGTACATAGAAAGGGGGTCACAACCAAGGGGCAACCTCCGCCGGCTAACAGTGAGGCCAATGCGGAAGTAACAAAAACTGCAGTCCCCCCTTCATCCACTAGGGACTGGCTCCAGATAGAAACAAGTTCCCATTGACACATGTTAAAAATGCCAACTTCACAGCAGATATAAACATGTTCACAGCCTGGTACAAAAAAAACATTTTAGGTTTAATATGTCAAGTTTACCGTCATGACAACTCTGAGGGGTGCAAATCATCCGTTTGGATGTAATTTAAGATTGAAATTATGAATAATAAGGGACACGTCCTTTTGATTGACAGGTCTCAAATGAGCGCTGGTGTCTGTGATATTGATCGCACTAACAGTGTCTTGACAGGTCTCCCTAAAAAGTAAATCAGACAGCTGCAGCTGATCCAGAACGCTGCTGCTCGTGTTTCTCACTAGAACCAGGAAAGTAGAGCACATCACCCCAGTTCTAAAGTCCTTACACTGGCTCCCTGTAGCTCAGAGAATAGACTTCTAAATACTTTTACTAGTTTATAAATCATTGGATGGTCTAGTGCCAAAGTATGTTGAAGATCTATTTCCGTTATACCAACCCCCCCCAGACCACTCAAGTCCTCTAATTCCAGTCTACTCATGTCCCTAGAATCAGAACCAAACATGGAGAAGCAGCTTTCAGTTTCTACGCTCCTCTAATCTGGGAACAAACTTCCAGAAAACTGCAAAGCTTCTGAAACGGAGTTCTTTTAAATCACAGCTAAAAACGTATGTTTAGAGCTGCCTTTGAGTAATGCTTAAATGTATCATATGTTTTGTGTGTGTTTCATGCTTTATTGGTATTTTTACTTGATCCCCTAACCAAGTAAAACACCTTGAATTACCTTGCTGTTGAAAGTGTGCTATACCAATAAACTTGCCTTGCCTTGCCTAACAGACCGTCCTGGAAGCCTCTGCTCCATTGTTTTCAGTAAGTAAAATTATATTTCTGGTGTGCATTTAAGATAACGCTGCTTGGTTGAAAATGGGTTGAAATGATCAGATTTCTTCTTTACTTTAAGGCTTGTTTATAAAAACTTTTTAAAATTAAAATTCACATAGTTTTAGTGAAAGTTATGGACCAACAAGTCTTCATGATTTTATTCGTCAAAATGATTGAATCTGCCTAGAAGAGGGGGATAGCAGGGTCGTTCACCCGCGGTTGGTTTTCTGGCTAAAAGTGGCGGCTAACCTCCGTTAGTTTCGGTTAGCTCTGGGTTAGCTCAGTTAGCTCGTAGCTACATCGGCTCAGAGTTTGATGCGTGTCAATCATCCGCCCCCACCCTCACAGCCCCACTCTCAGCTCCTCCTCTTTGCGCGTATTTGTATTTTTTGGGAGTGACGAAACGTGTGACGTCCATCTTATAAATACAGTCCATCGTAGTTTTTCATATTGGGTTTTTATGGTAATGAGGATAATAAATAGAACTGAAAGTTAAATGTTCATCACCGACCAAAGTAGGTCAGTGGAGTGGTACCTGTTTGTGTTAGATAAGTAGGCAGATAGGAAATCTGCATCTTGAGAGGTGGATTTAATTTTTGTTACGTCTTAATCATCTCACTGATGAACTGGGAAAATAAAAATTTTCATCGCTGGAAGAGAAATAACCGGCCTAATTTGGTCATTTTGGAGCAGAGCTGTCAGGGCTGCACAAACAAGCCTGTTGGCCTTGATGTCGATGAAGTTTATGTAAATTATTTTTAAAGATGATTCACTGGTGGTTTGGCTCTAAATCTCTTTGCGTGTTTGTTACACGCATCCGAGAGGTAGAAGCCTCTAATGCGCCTCTCTGGTCGACAGAGACAAAGTAGATGTCTAAAAAACAAATCATTTAAGCTGTCTTCCTAAATTGCGGATGTATGATTTGTTCGTGTAACGGCTCAGACGCTTTCGCTGTGATCTTTATCTGTTATATGTTTGTCACAGCTGAGCACTTGAAGTGCTTGTTTGGCCTTATCTCATCATTGTGCAGCCGTTCTGAGGGGAAATCTGCTGCATGCGTCTGGATTCAGAAGACAGATTGTTGCTGCTTCTTCTTCTTCTGTTGCGTATTTATGTTCTCTCCTCTGTGATTCGAAATTATCCGAGGCAGCAGCATAACTGCTATGTCTCCTCTCTGTGTCCTGCTTACCATGAGCTTTATAAAAAACATCACAGTATCATTGTATGAAACGAAGAAAATCAAACTTTTTATTTTACTGACTAAAAAACAATTACTCCTGCTACGATAAGGTAACATTGATTATTCCTCTAAGAAAGCGGCTTTCTTAGAGGAATCAACGCCGTACATCTCACTGGAGCGCTGGTGCAGAGACACTTAGGTGTGCTGCCATTTCATCCATCCATCCATCATCTGTACCTACTTGTCATTGCAGGGTGGCGGGGGGAGCTGGACAGGTCAGCAGCCCATCACAGAGCAACACAGAGACACAGGGCAGATAGCCATCCATACACTCATACTTCAGGGGAATTTAGAGGAACCAATTAACCTATCAGTCATGTTTTTGGACTGTGGGAGGAAGGGTTGTCATGATAATAACATTTTAAACTCGATGTCGATACTACAAATAATTCTCGGTTCTATTTCCGATACCATAGCAACATTTTTAAAGGTTTTTTTTTTAAATTAAGATTACGAAATATGATTATTTACAATATACCATCCCATTTATTTGATAGAGCACATTTAAAAGCAACATGAGAGCAGACCAAAGTGCTGTACAATTTGGACAAAAGACAAGAAACAAAAAAGGAAAACAGGAGGAGAGAAGACATTCAGTAATCAATACAACAAAGAAAAATACAAGCAGGATAAGAGCAATAAATTATAAGTATGAAAAGGCATAGACAAAAACTAAGGATTAAAAGCAAAGTATAAAAGTAAGTCTTTAAACAGGACCTAAAAAACATGGAGCGATGGAGGTAGTCTAATGTGTAATGGAAGTTCATTCGCAGATTGAAAAGGCTCGTTTGCCACGAGTTTTATACTGGAATCTTGGTACTTGTCGGTGTTGGTCGGCGGAGTGACAGGACCTGACCGCTGTATATGGTTTAAGTAGCTCTGAGAGGTAAGATGGAGCCAAACCATTCAGAGCCTTATGACAATATTTTAACCACCTTAATTAGGGCAAAAGTAATAAGTAGCCCTCATTTGTAAAAAATATATGAATCAAAAATGTGATTTCACTGTTTGGCAAAACAGTGCACAAAATAACACAAAATTTCCCCCCTACTGTACAGTCTCTTATCCTGTTTTTATATTTATTTTGATCATAGCTTTCATCTGCATGCCTCCATTTACCTTGCACTTGCTGCAGATGCACCTGAACTTTCCCACTGTGGGACATTAAAGGATATCTCTATTCCAATATCCTGTATGGAAGTGTGTACCTTTTCAGTCAGTTGTACTACTATATATATTTTTTTTATTAACTGCTTAACTTTAGTGTGTGTGCTACCCTTTGTCAATTTGCTGTTGACTAAAAAAAATCAAATACAGAGGGACAAATATAGGATAATCATATACTGAAATAGATTGTGTTTAAAACAAACATGGATCTGGAGCATACAAAACCTTTTTTTTAATTGGTGATTTAAAAAAAGGGTTCAAAAGTATTAGAAAAGTAACTCCACTCTGGGACGTTTAACCAATTTTCTTTTCTTTCTTTTTCTTACACATTGAAAAGTCTTATGGGTAAAAACAGCTTCTATTACAGCTCAGGTGGCATGACACCGGGCATTAAAATAATTTAAAATGTATTTTTACTGTATTTTCTCTCTCTTTATACATTTAATATTGGTTTTATTATGTCTTTTTTGTATGCATCAGCTGTTTTGTCTGTGATCCAGTACTGTAGTATAAGATAAGGACTCTATTTCTAGTTCCAAGTGACACCGATTGTGTTTTCTTGTTGTGACAACCTTTGGAGAAGCTCTCGTGTCACATTATGAATTCCACTTCAACCAAAAAACACGGACGCTGAGCAACAGCGGCCTAATCGCCTTTCAGATAACGAAGACAACGAGGAGCGACATTCGACACTGAACCGCCGCGTGATGAATCATGGAGGGGTCAGCTGGACATGGACACAAACAGACGCAGCGGTCAGCGTCCATCAAAACAGGGTGAGGAGGTCTGAGGATGTTCAAAACATGAACAGCAGTGGATGGGTTTAGGAGCAGCATGAGCGTGACTCACTTAAACGAGACGAACTGAGAGACATGGGAAATTAGACTGACCCAGGAGGAACTGTTTTTGTAGCAGTGGGGAAATACATTTGGCACAAAGCAGTTTAAGAATCCAGAATGTTTTAAAAAAACATTCAAAATTCAATTCAATTCAAAAATACTTTATTGATCCCAGAGGGAAATTAAGTGTTATTTGTATAGCACACTTTGAACAGCAGGGTAATTCAAGGGGCTTTACATGATTTGGTGATTTTTTTAAAAAACACATAAAAGAAATACACATTACACATGATACACAATAAAGCAAGAGAAAGATAAAAAAAAGCAAGAGAGCATGAACACATTTCATACATATGACATCAATCGTTTACTCAAAGGCAATTCTAAACAAATGGTTTTTAGTCTCGATTTAAAGCAGTTCAGAGTTTCAGCAGCTCTACACTCGTCAGGAAGTCTGTTCCAGATAAGGGGAGCATAGAAACTGAAAGCTGCTTCTCCATGTTTAGTTCTGAGTCTAGGGATGTTTATTAGGCTAGAGTTGGAGGACCTGAGTGGTCTTGGTGGTTGGTAACATGACAACAGGTCTTCAACATATTTTGGTGCTAAGCCATGTAATGATTTATAAACTAGTAAAAGTATTTAGAAGTCTATTCTCCTTGCTACAGGGAGCCAGTGTAAGGACTTTAGAACTGGGGTGATGTGCTCTACTTTCCTGGTTCTAGTGAGGACGCGAGCGGCAGCGTTCTGGATCAGCTGCAGCTGTCTGGTTGACTTTTTAGGCAGACCTGTGAAGATGCTGTTGCAGTAATCAATCCGGCTAAAGATAAACGCATGGATGAGTTTTTCTAGTACCTGTTGCGACATCAGTCCTTTAATCCTAGAAATGTTCTTCAGGTGATAGAAGGCTGACCTTGTTATTGCCTCTATCAGTTATCGTTTCAGTGAAAAAGCTGGCAAATGCATTGCAGGCCCGTTAGAGTTTAGTTCTGGGGCTACTGTCACTAAGGGATTTGTTAGTCTTTCCACTGTTGCAAATTAATGTTTCTGTTGATGATTTCAGAAAAGAACGATTCCCTAGCATCTTTTATAGTTAGCTGATATCTATTCATTCTCTCTTTGTAGAGAACCTGGAGTCGAGTTTTCCGCCATTTTCTCTCGGCTCGTCGACACTCTCTTTTTTCACTACCTACCAGTGGATTACTTGTCCACTGAGACTTTTTTCTACCTGAGACTACTTTAACTTCAGTTGGAGCAATTGAATCCATGATGTCTGAGGTTTTCGCAAGGAAATTATCTACCAACTTATTTACTGAGTTTGAGTTGGGAGATGAGGGGGATGTGGTGGAAGGATAAATACGTTTAAAGGTTTCTACTGAACTGTCCCCTAGAAAACGCTTTTTTATAGTGGTCTTACTGTGGCTGGATAATTTAGCAGAGATGGTACTTTCAAAGAAAATACAGAAATGGTCAGATAACGCAATATTAATTACAGAGATGTTGGAAATATTTAAACCTTTGCTGATAATTAAGTCCAGAGTGTGTCCTTTATTGTGTGTTGGTTGTTTGACATGCTGGATCAGGCCGAAGTTGTGGAGAGTATCATCTAATGTTTTTGCTTGTCTATCTTGGGGTTTGTCGGTATGGATTTTAAAGTCCCCCACAAGGATTAGTTGGTCATAGTCGATACATATTACAGAAAGAAGGTCATTGAAATCATTAAAGAAGTTAGAGTTAAGTTTTGGTGGTTTATATAAACTTAGAAATAACGCTTTGTTAGGCTCATTATCAGGTTGTTTAGCCTATTTAAGTCCCTGGCTCTGATGCTGCTACCCCAACAGATGACGGCTGAAGAGATTACACTCTCCACAACAGACTTGTAGAAGATCTGCAGCATCTTGCTGCAAACCTTGAAGGACCTAAGCTTCCTCAAGAAGTCCAGTCTGCTCTGTCCCTTCCTGTAGACGGCTTCACTGTTGCGTCTCCAGTCCAGTCTGTTGTCAAGGTGAACTCCGAGGTATTTATACTCCTCAACCAACTCCACTTCTTCTCCCATGATGGAAACAGTGTTTGACTTATCCCTGTTTCTTCTGAAATCTACAATCATCTCCTTTGTTTTGTTCACATTCAAGGTGAGACGATTGTTTCCACACCATGTCACAAAGCGGTCCACCAGCTCTCTGTATTCAGCTTCTTGTCCATCTCTGATACACCCGACAATTGCAGAGTCATCTGAGTATTTCTGCAGATGACAGGTCTCTGATTTGTACTGGAAGTCTGAGGTGTACAGAGTGAAAAGGAATGGTGAGAGTACGGTCCCCTGTGGTGCTCCTGTGCTGCTGATCACCTGGTTTGACACACAATTCTTATGGCCAAAAACTTACTGCCAAGAGTTCGACATCTGGGCTGCAGAGACGACACTTCACAGTAACATGTCCTGGATGACACCATCTGTTGTTTAGCACTGCTACTCCATCTACTTTACTTTTCCTGCTCGTTTTCAGATCTCTGTCTGCTCAATTCAAAATTCAATTCAAATTCAAAAATACTTTATTTATCCCAGAGGGAAATTAAGTGTTGTTGTAGCTCATATAATGAATTCTTTAAGCAGTTGTTGTAGATGATGATGGCTGTGGGCAGGAAGGATTTCCTGTAGCGGTCTGTATTGCTCATACAGTCAGGAAGCCTGGCAGAAAGACGCTGGAGTCGGGGATATGATCCAGCAGCCTCGTCTCAGTAACACACATAACACTGCATTCACGGTACTCTGGCTGAGTCCTTGTAAGGGCTTGGAGATCATCCATCTTGTTAGCCAATGATCTTACGTTGCCCATTATGATCGATGGAAGAGATGGCTTGAACTCCCTCTTTCTCTGTCTCCTTTCTCCTCCTTATCAACTCATCAGGGATTTGTGGCTTCAGTTGAGGTATTATTTCAGCTTTTGCGGTGTTAATCAGCTGCTCCCAGGTGTAAACCACATTTTTGCCCGGGTTACGCATAATAAGTTATCAAAAAGTGAAAATGTACAGCAAAAATCCTTCCAGCTTCACAGCACCAAAAACTAGAAAGTATACAGGTAAAAAAATGCAAACTTTCTCAAGAAAAAAGAGGAACCAATGTACAGAAAACAAAAACTTTAACTTAAACTTTAAAAACCCCAATAAACCCCCCCCCCCAAAAAAAACCCCAGTATTGACTATATGAAGCTTGCTTGGCACTTTTTGCCTTGCAAAAGTCTTCATAACCTTAGAATTATTCCACTTTATGTCACGTTACAACCACAGAATAATGCATTTAATAAGGACTATATGTGACCAGCACAAAATTGTGCATAGTTGTGAAGTGCAGTGAGAATTAGATGTCATATTTTATTAAAAAAATATTTTATGCTTTCGTATTCAGCCCCGGGTCAAGACTCGTAAAATGTACTTTAACTTCCATGAGAGTAGCCAGGTGTTTTTAGGAGCTTTCTGCTGAAGTCTTCACTTAATCTTTGCAAAATAGCTCAGTCAGCTCAGAAAGAGATGATATTTAGGTCTGGCTACAGATTTCTGATTTGATTTATGTCTGAACTTTGACTAGGCCATTGTAGGAGAAGAATATACATTAAACTAGCATTACCGAGGAGCTCTGGTTGTGCTTTTCCTGAAGACGCGACCGCAGTCTCAAGTGTTTTGTAGAAAAGCATTCCTACAGCATGATGCTGCCATAACAATGTTTAAAGGACACATATGTCTCTTTTTAAACATGTTATAACAGGTCTATGGTCTGTACAAAACATGTTAATGAAGTTATTTGCACAAAATCCCATTCAGATAAAGGGATCTCAGCTGCTCAATTTTTGACAATTTCAACACCTTTCAGGATGATGTTTAGAGGGCTCTGTCACTTCTATGCAAATTAGCTGTTGCAGACCACGCCCACCCATCATGTAACTATTCTGCGGGTTTGCAAAGCCTGAAAATGGCATGAAATTGGAAATGGTGGGTGGGGTTTGACTGGTGATGGGCAGTTATATGCTAATTCCGCATACTGTGACAATAAGGCCCTTTTTCCTATGGTTTGTAGAAGCACAAGATTTCTGACAGCAAAAATTAGCAAAAAGAAAAAAAAATGAATAGATTGTTTTTACTCATTTTGGAACGTTTACCCAAATGGGAGCTCAAAAGGATGAAAAAGGGCGTTTTGCATAATATATCCCCTTTATTCATGGGGATGTTGCACTCAGAGTGATGTGCAGTTAAGGTGTCTCTTCATGACTTGTGCGGAATTTTAAACAGGAGTTATTTTAGAAATAATTGTTTTTAATAACATCTCTGGGGCAACAACTATTGCCACCCCATAAAACATTCTAACAAAATTATGCATGACAAATTTCTTTGTATAGCATTCTTTCAGATGCAAGGCAATTCAAGGTGCTTTGCAGTAATCAGTCCAACTAAAGATTAATGACATGTTCTCCTGTCTTTCCCTTTTTGAATAGCAGATTCACATGAGGCATTTTTACTTCATAGCTAACTTTTTAAATTTGTGTCTATGAACTTCTAATTAGTTATCCGCGACTTCCTGTTTCCCTGGTGTGTAAACATCATCTGACACAGAGGCCAATTTCTTTTAGCCGCTCTTCAAAACGAGAAAGACAGGAGAACATGTAGTTGAAGTGAGGCAGATGTGTGTTGATCTTTCTAAGTTATGAGATGACTACCTAAACATTTGCTCATATCTACAATCAGAGCAATAATGATACAGTGACATCCAGGGATGTAAGAAAATATCGATACTCCGATATATCGCAATATTTTATTTCCCGAAAATATAATATTTTCTTTTAAAAGGATTTGAATGGAATCATTAATAATGACAGTAATTTCTGTACTAAAATTAAAAGTGTAACTGGTAGTTTGTGGCTGTTTTCACCTTTGTTCCAGTGGATCAACTAGATCTAGTGATAAAACTGAATGTGTTAAAGTATGAAACAGGTTGGAGTGTTTAGAATGTTGGGACATTTTTTCTACAGTTAAATTCCGTTTTAAAAATCACAATATGTAGTCTTACTCATAGTATCGCAATATATCGAGATATATCGTATCGTCTCCCCTGCATCGCGATACATATCGTATCGCCAGATTTTTGCCAATACACATCCCTAGTGACATCAGTTAAAATATAGAAAAAGTGTCCCAGAAGCAAGAATTTCTGCTCTGGGATTATTAAATCCATATCAACATGAACCGTCTCATGATGTCTGCAAATTTCCTTTTGCTGTTCAAGAATTAAATATCCTGTTGATGAAATAAACAGACTCTGTGAAGCCTCCCACAGAAACATGGTGTTCTCGTCGTGGTGCCTGATGGTATAAAAAAATATAATTTTCACGTAGTTTTCCTCCTTTCTGTTTTACCAGAGCTGAGCAACTTTTATTGGCATTTGCTTAATAAACTACGCTACAAGAGGAATGTTGTAAACTGCAATGCAATAAAAAAAGAATCATTAATACCTTTTTTTTTTTTTTTTTTTTTTATCTCACGTTTTTTCCCCATTATTTATCCTTCGTGCTTGGGCAGTGAGCAGGCCCTTCTTTTCACCTGACGGGGTGGGGTTTTCCCAGCTGGACGTAGCGCGTGGAAGGATCACGTTATTCCAGCCAGACCCTCCCCATCCCTTCAGTCGCCCCGGCCGGCCAAGAGGAGGCAGTATATAGCCCCAGGACTAGTGCATGTTTTTGTGGGAGCAGCTCACATTAGCTGCTCAAGGGAACACGGGGAGAACATGCAAACTCCACACAGAAAGACCCTTTCGTCAACCCCACCCAGGGTGTGGGTGCCAATGATGCGGGGGAACAAACAAACCCACAGCGTTCAAGGCGGTAATTAATACGTTTCCTAAAATAAACGGGATGAAGGTGCGTCAGCAGGATAATTTAGCAGGACGATAATTGTGCAGGTAGAGGAACAAATCTGAGCGACGCAGGGAGAGATTGATGTTCTGGCCTTTTGTTGGCAACGTGTCTGGGTCCCTGTGTGTGTTTAAGTAATGCTATTTGCTGCACCATGATCCCACGTTGTGGTTAATGTGTAAAAAGTGTGGGTTTAGTCTGTGTGTGTGTGTGTTCGCAGGCTCTTGTGCTAAAGGGTCCAGTCTATCGATCAGCCTCTCCTCTCTCCATCCTTCTCTGTCTGAATTCTCTTCATCCCCTGCTTCTGTCATGATTTGCCCCCACCCCTCTCAGACCACTGATCTTGGAGGCAGTGTGGTTTGCTTTTTGCCTGCACTGCCCAGCGGGCTAAGTAATATTTTAAATCCAAGTCTCTGGGTACAGCGAGCTGAGTCAGACGGAGAACTCTGAAAGGACAGAAATAGACGAAGGGGGAGCGTGCTGTAACATTGGAGACACTTGGAGCTGTTCCTTACCTCGCTCCTTCACGTCTTCAGTAAATCCACACATTTCTGCATAATACAGTTTTTTTGGACTTCCATCCGTCATAAAGGAAAAGCTCTATAGGTTTCGTGTTTTTTGTTGTTGTTGTTATATCACTTTGCATAGGTTTGAATCTGTCTGATCTTGGTCAGTTCCCTGATTTGTTTCAGCTAAACCTGCTCTCTGCTTCATCTGGTTCAAATCTGCCCATCATACAACCTGCAAGATGTCAGTCCTTCGAGCGGGACGCCAATGACTTGCACTTGGACTCTGACATGATAAATTGCTATGTTTGGAATTAGCATGTAGCCAATGCTAATGTTAGCTTGTTATATTAGGTCAGATTATTGGACAAATTTGATAACTTTCCAAAGCCTTTGTAAGTTCAGGTGACATGTTGATTATTGATTGTTTTCACATTTATTTTCAGCATGTTTTATTATTTTGCACATGCTACTGCGTTAGCTTGGTGATAGCGTTGGGACATTGAGTTCAATCTATTTTTAAATAAAGTAAACCATGTATGGCTGCCATTATTCTACTCTTAAACTCTACACCCTGCTCTCTTATATTTGATTGCTCTCAGGTGATAATGACTTGACTTGGACTGGAAGGTTCTTTTAGGGAATTGGACTTGGCCTGTAGGACTTAGTGGCTTGGCTTGACTTGAACTCGAACACTAAAGACTCAAGTGTGACTTGGACTCGAGAGACAGTAATTGGAGTACAGTGCTGTCCCTGAGTATTAATACTTCCTTATTTTAGTAATTTATTCTATTTTCAGGTTAATTTGCCATTTCCCCACCCCCTCGCCTTGTTTCAGAGCAACACATTACCATTTCAGCCACGCCTCCTTCCATTTGGTACCAGAGTAGCAATTCTGGTGAATTTTGGAGATAAGGTGGATTCCTGTCTATTCGCAGGTTTTTCTGTGGAACGTAAGTTATTCGTGGATTTTTTTATAGAGCTTACCTAATACATTCAAAAGAAAATGCAGCATGAATCCCCGAGAGCAGAAATGATAGTAAGTCCTCAGACGGTCTGTGGAATAGAAGAGAATAGAAAAATATTTTATTGTTCATCTGTAACAGCAACAAAGTGACAGGCAATAAAAGCCTTTAGATTCAATTCAAATTCAATTTAAAATACTTTATTGATCCCAGAGGGAAATTAAGTGTTGTTGTAGTTCATACAATTAATTATTTAAGGAGTTGTAGAAGATCTTACACAAGATTCACACATGTAAAGTATAAAAAAACTGAATCAAGAATAATATATGTACATTAGGGACAGAATTACAAAGGCAAAGTATTCTGCAGCTATTAAAAATGAAGTGGCGTACTCAGATTTAGAATTTTCAACTGAGTAGGATCATTTAAAAAGAATATTTACAGAATGTGCATGTTTAGTTGCACATTATTAAGTACATTTATTATTTACAAGAAATAAAAAAATATATACTGTGAAAAACAGAAGTGCAAATAACAGCAGCAGAAATGTTACTTAAAGTGAGATAAACAGTGCAAATTACAGCAAGGGGTGTAAACATTATTGTGTTTGTTGGGAGAGGCGATGGTTGTAGAGTCTTAAGGTCGGGGAATATACTTGCTTTCTAACCTCGCGTAACGTCGCGTTGACGTCTTGGGAAAGTACTTGCTTGCGTGCTTCACGAAGTACTGGAGAATTCCACTAGGAGGCAGAGTACAGAACTCATTCCAGATAGAGCGCCGGTGTTTCCGGATTTGTAGGGCAAAAACAAAACAAACATGGCAACCATAGAAGAGATAAGCTTCTGGTTGTTGTTGAGATCACGACAGAAGCAAAAAAAGATGGCGGCAGTTGCGTAGATGGTATATGAGACCCCCTAAACCAGGCACGGCGTGCCTCATCCGGTCAAGTAACGCTCTATACTCCTCCTACTGGTTACTCGCAGATTGCGGCGTGCGGACTCGTGTTAATTTCAGAGGACGTGTACAAACGACGCTTGAAACAAACCCAGGCTACGCGAGGCAGCCGTGATAAACACGCATACGCGTAATTAAAAGCAAGTATATTCCCGGCCTAACAGCTGCTGGGAGGAAGGACCTGCGAAAATGCTCCTTCATGCACCGAGGATGCAGCAGTCTGTCACTGTCTACTGTATAAAGGCATTTTAAGGTATATTTGGTGCAGAGGCTGCACTACAGATTTTAGTTGACATTTTGACCGACAGGGTAAAAAAACAAATCCTCAATAATCTATTTTTTTTACCCCTAAATTTTTAAAAATGATAACATATTCAATAGTATTTAGCTTTTGCACTGGTGGTTGGCACGCCACTGAGCTCATGGGAGCGAGGTGCTGTCAGCTCCCGGTTAGCCAGATGCATTGACGTACGGTGTTCAGGTTTGAGATGGTGCTCAGATGCTCTTTTTTTTAATTTTTTTTATTGGATGTAGTTACGTGTGCTCAATGCTTGAAGTTGAAAATGTCTGTGTGAATACTAATCTGTCAAAAAGATGAACACCCATCAGATTTTTCCATCACCTTTTTAAAAAAAAAAGGCTAAATACGGAAAGTATTCAATTAACACAACCCCTGATTTTAGTTTGAACTATTAAAATTGAAGTGTTTTTAGAGGGATATTAGTTATTCATCTGTTCATTTGGTTTTGGTCCCTAAAGCCCCCACACACACCAAGGGTCTTCTTTAAATCATCATGAAAACAAGCAAATCTCCCATGTACATCAAAAATGCTTTTATTGTCATTCAGAATATACACAATACAGTTTACGTTGAAACAAAATGTTGCTGTGGGTGTTGATAAGCAGGTAAATACTAACTGGCGAAACAGTGGTTCCTGCTCATTAAACCAGAGACAATTAAATAGTGGTTGCATTTAAATTTTATGTGATCAATCAAGGCAAAGGTGTGCATTAGGGATGTAAGAAAATATCGATACATGATATATTGCGATATTTTATTTCCCGATATTGTGTCGATGTTCAAAACAAAAATATAGTGGTTTTTTTTTAAGGATTTGAATGGAACCATTAATGATGGCAGTCATTTTTGTAGTAAAATTAAAAGTATAACTTGTAGTTTGTGGCCGTTTTCACCTTCTTCGTTCCAGTGGATCAACTAGATCTAGTAATAAAACTGAATGTGTTAAAGTATGAAACAGGTTGGAGGGTTTAGAATGCTGTGACAGTTTTCCTATAGTTAAATTCAGTTTTAAAAATCACAATATATCGTCTTACTCATAGTATCGTGATATATCGTATCTTCTCCCCTGTATCGCTATATCGTATCGCCAGATTTTTGCCAATACACATCCCTAGTGTGGATGATTATGATACGATACATATATATAAGGCTATAAGGCTTTTTTAAAGTGTAAATAAAAACATGGAATTATATGTATATTGTCTTAATTGTAATCCATTTTACATTGACTTCGTCAAGTTTTGCCATCCTCTTTCCATTTTCAGATGATTGAACAGAGCTCTGTGACATGTTGAAAGCTTAGGATATTAAAAAATATTGACTAATTAATTATTTTTATAAAAAAGGTAAATAAATTAATTAATTTAAAAAATGACTAATTTGTGTGGCCTGATTACATAAAATCGAAATTAAATTCATTAAGGCTGGCGGTTTTATGCTGACGAAATTTAGAAAATGGGGTGTTAATGCTTTTGCAAGGCAGGGTGTATATGTACATACAGTGTATGTAATGTACTTTGAAGATTTGTATCACACTGATTCCATGGATGTAACACAATAACACCGGCATACAGCAGTCTTATTAAAATAAGTTTTATTTTAGCGAATTGCTGTCGACATTTTCTCTGTAACACATCGGGATCAGAGTTTGAAACAACGGCGGAGAGAAAACTGAGAAAAAGGAACGAGAAGTCAGGAAGGTTGCGAGGACTGGTGGTTCAGAGGCAAGAGAAGGGAATCATTACCAAAATTAACAGAGAAGCCACGGAGTGAACATCAAACCTCTGAAGGGAATTTACAAGCACATGGAGGAAGAATTGAGCTCCAACTACTGATAGCTTTCCTCTCTGTGTGGCTCCAAAATAGTTTTGGCAGATGAATAATTTATTCACTTCTATCTTCTTTTTTTTTTTTGGTTTACTTTCAGTCTGAAAGCAAAATGAATGCTCACTTTGGAAACAGCGGGAGCACAATATTTGGGTTGTGAAACATGTTTCCACTGAATTGAAATGAAGATCAAATGTATCGTATAAATAAGAATGGAATATTAACGAAGAGTTCAAAATAAGTTCTCTTTTCGCATAGTACAAGAGTAATCACAGGTTGAATTGATTTTAGCATTATGTAGGTGCAAAAATCTCACCTCATCTCTCTCCCTCCGTACTTGGTCAGTTACTGTTCTCAATTTAAACCAAAGGTTAAACAGTCCTGGCTTCGAAACTGCAATTTCCTATCTAAGAAAAGAATCTCAGGCTACGCCACTTCTCCCCCGCTTACAAGAATGAGAAATTTAGCTTTTGGACAATAGCTCCTGTCATAAAAACAGTTTTTTTTTATGTGTTCGACTGTAAAGCAGCAGGCTACAGGCTAGTTACCCAACCAGAAGGGGTTATATTTTTGCTAAAGGCTTTGTTTCAACATCAAACGATAAACATAGCATTGCGATTCTTTTCTGCGATATAAGTGAATGCCACGTACGTAATTGCTATCGTGTAACGTTAACAACACTTTGCGGTTATGTTACTGAGGGAAGAATATTCCCTGTTAGCAATGTTCTGCATAAGTGAAATGTTTTAAAATAAAGTGAGATGAGGCGCTGCCAGAGAGTGAGAGAGAGCTAGTCTTTTAAATGTTCAATCTCTGTCTGTCATGCAACGTGCTGGATTTGGAAATGTTGGCGGCCTTTTGGAAATATCAGAGTTATGGTTACACTCTGCTACTGCTAGCTGCGCTAACTGAGCTCGCTGCTAATTAGTCCCTCCACGATTTTGCGGCACTTTCTTGTGATTGTTGCGTAGGCCTGTCACAATAAACCATAAATCAATCGCATAACTGGTATTTTTGCTTGTCAGATTTTTTTTTTTAAAGGGCAGTTTTGTTTAGTTAATTTTTCTTTATTGTTTCGGTTGTTTTGTTAATTTATATTGGATAATAAAAATATCTTCCAGTTGCAGTGGTGAATGTTCTTTAGAAATTACATTTTATTGATCGTTCAGACGGCGTACGTGCATTATTATTAAATTAATTGAAAATGGTCTCAAAGAAACAATATTATTGTTTATTGGAGTAGCTTCTGGGGCAATTTATCGTCCAGCAGAATTTGTTATCGTGACAGGCCTGTTGTTGCAGCCTAAAATTCCTGATTTTGCATCAGCTTTTGTGAAAAATTAACATGTTATATTTCTATTTTTGTTGCTCTTCTGTTTATTAAATTTCTGCTTTACATTTTTGAACATCATACGACCCATTCTTCCTATTTTAAACAAGTTAACTGGTGCTCTACTTGTTTTTCATTACTTCAGAGAAAAATCAGCTATGTGGCTGTTTCCCTGAATGTTTCAGTGAATGCTGCCATTTTTTTAGCACAGCACAAGAATCTTTAATAACCTTGTGGAATGATGAGACATATTCTCTCTCGCAGCATGCCGAGGATCAACACCGCCATGGTCTTTATGAGTCATAAGTTAAAGGCCTGGGAAAGCAGCCCCCCGGGATAATGTTCGTCACCCGTAGTGTGTGTGCAGCCGTGTCGGTGTGTTCCAGCTCTGACATTTGGCTCTATTTCTACTTTAAGAAAATATCAGTTTCACCGTCCTTCAGTCGGTTTTATCCCTTGACTTTCAGCTTCATTTCTTCCCTTCTTATCTCTCTCTCGACGCCTCTTTGATCACAACAGTCTGGTGTCACGGCTTTTTCACACTCTGTGGGTAGTTCACAGAGACTGTGTAGTAATTCAGACATTTAAAAAAAAATGTATGCAACACAGCCTCTTGATTCAACCACTAATTCCAGGAACACCTGCTGTGGCAGTAAAAGTAGCAGTTATACCTATTAGGCAAGTGCATTCAGACACACTTTAGCTCCATGCACAGATCTAAAGGTACTTCCACTCTGCTGTTTGTGCTTTGGATGTTTCCACTTAAGTGGCTATTAGTATGACTGCAAGATTTGTGCTTCCTCTGCGTCTGCGGCAGAGCTCTGTTGTGAATATACAGTAAATGAATAAAAGTGAATTTAACTGAGGCTGAAGTAATGTTTTTTCAGGTTGATGTGTTTTATTTCCTTTCAATTTGGTATTTTATTTCAAATAGCTGAGATTAGGGGTGTAATGGTACACTTATTCGTATTTTTCTGTGCGGCCCTGACGGTTCTGTATCTGTGAATAGTTACAATTTCTGCAAACTATTTGGAGTTTCGTTCCACAGAAAAATGAGCGATTAGGTAAATCTTCGAAGCCTGAACAAGGTTTCAGAGCAATTCAATTCAAAAATACTTTATTGATCCCAGAGGGAAATTAAGTGTTGGTATAGCTCATATAATTAATTATTTAAGGAGTTGTTATAGATGATGATAGCTGTGGGCAGGAAGGATTTCCTGTAGCGGTCTGTATTGCAGTGAAACTGAAGAAGCCTCCGACTGAAGACGCTCTGTTGTTGTATGATAGTCTCATAAAAAGGATTCTCAGGGTTGTCCATAATACTTTTGATTTTATGAAGAATCTTTCTTTGCATTATCTTCTCCAGATTTTCCACAGTCGTCCCAAGAACAGAACCAGCCTTCTTTATCAGATTGTTGAGCCTTTTTAAGTCCCTGGCTCTGATGCTGCTACCCCAACAGATGATGAAGAGATTACACTCTCCACAACAGACTTGTAGAAGATTTGCAGCGTCTTGCTGCAAACCTTGAAGGACCTAAGCTTCCTCAAGAAGTATAGTCTGCTCTGTCCCTTCATGTAGACGGTTTCACTGTTCAGTCTCCAGTCCAGTCTGTTGTCAAGGTGAACTCCGAGGTATTTATACTCCTCAACCACCTCCACTTCTTCTCCCATGATGGCAACAGTGTTTGACTTATCCCTGTTTCTTCTGAAATCTACAATCATCTCCTTTGTTTTGTTCACATTCAAGGTGAGACGATTGTTTCCACACCATGTCACAAAGCGGTCCACCAGCTCTCTGTATTCAGCTTCTTGTCCATCTCTGATACACCCGACAATTGCAGAGTCATCTGAGTATTTCTGCAGATGACAGGTCTCTGATTTGTACTGGAAGTCTGAGGTGTACAGAGTGAAAAGGAATGGTGAGAGTAGGGTCCCCTGTGGTGCTCCTGTGCTGCTGACCACCTGGTTTGACACACAATTCTTCAGTCTCACAAATTGTGGTCTGTTGGTCAGGTAGTCATTGATCCAGGCGATTGTTGAGGGCTCCACCTGTGTCTTCAGAAGTTTCTGACAAAGCAAATTAGGCTGAATTGTGTTAAATGCACTGGAGAAATGAAAGAACATGATCCTCACAGTGCTGCCTGCTTTGTCCAGATGACAGTGGGTTGGTTGAAGCAGGTGGATGATGGCATCTTCAACTCCAACTCCACAACGATAAGCAAACTGCAGTGGGTCCTGATACGTTCTTGTTTGCTTACTCAGGGGTGCCAACAGGAGTCTCTCCAGGACCTTCATGATGTGGGATGTCAGGGCAACAGGTCTATAGTCATTGATGACTGATGGGTGAGTTATTTTTGGTACTGGAACAAGGCAGGATGTCTTCCACAACACTGGAACCTTCTCCTGAGTTAGGCTAAGGTTGAAGAGGTGTTGCAGAATCCCACAGAGCTGCTCTGCACAGGCCTTCAGGACTCTGGGGCTGACACCATCTGGACCTGCAGCCTTGTTCCGGTTCAGTTTCTCCAGCTGCCTCTTCACCTGACTTTTGGAGACAGACAAGTAGGAGGGGGAGGCAAAGGGGGTAGCAGCACCAGCTGTCAGCGCGCCCAGCTGCTGAGCGCGAGCGGGAGAGGAGAGAAAAGCGACAGCAGCAGTTGCAGGATAGAGACGGATAGAAAGACAGATAGCAATTTTTATAACCAAAAACAATGTCCAGATGACTTTACAGTGCGGATGAGGTGCGTGCACTGATCTTTGCCGATCATGATTCAGAAGGGGACGATTTGCCCTCTGATAATGATCGCTCGTCAGAGACAAGTGACTCTGACGACGCAGCTGGAGCTGCACATACTGAATATGTGAATGTCACTTATTATTATGAAATAGTGTCACCGGATGTGTATTGACCCCTGGACTATAAGATGTAGTCATAGTAATACATGTCTGTTCATTTTTTCACAGAGCTCTCAGCAACAGGGAGGGGAGGGGGGAAATGGGGTGGAAGGGGGTCTCCGTGCTAAAAACGGCATAATCATAATTTAAAGACCACTGAGAATGTTTAAAAAATAGCTCAAAATATGATCGGAATGGGACTTTAAGTTGCTTCTGTATACTCCTCAGTAATTCCCTGTCTCCCTCCCTGAGGGCTTTTTTCTTGTTATAATAATAATAATAATAGTGGTTTGCTTTTCAAAACCTTCAAAGCGCTTTACAACTCCATTATTCATTCACTCTCACATTCACCCACTGGTGGAAGCAAGCTATGATTATAGCCACAGCTGCCCTGGAGCAGACTGACAGAAGCGAGGCTGCCATATCGCGCCATCGGCCCCTCTGGACAACACCAGTAGTTGTTTAGCAGTTCCTTCAGGTCACTGGTGATCCAGGGTTTGTTATTAGGGAAGCATCTCACTGTTCTGGTGGGGATGATGTTGTCCACACAGAAGTTTATATAGTCAGTCACACAGTCAGTCATGGCATTCATGTCCTCTCCATGTGCTTGGCAAAGAGTCATCCAGTCTGTAGTTGCAAAACAACCCTGCAGGGCTTCTTCAGCTTCCTGTGACCATTTTCTCACAGTTCGTTTTGTAACAGGTTGCCTCTGAACAAGTGGTTTATATTCTGAACAGAGAAAAGCAAGATTGTGATTTCATTGTCCCAGAGGAGGTCTTGGTTTGGACGTGTATGAATCCTTTACATTTGCATAAAACAAATCCAAGGTCTTGTTTTCTCTTGTAGAGCAGCTGACAAACTGTTAAAATGTTGGAAGTGTAGTAGAGAGCGAGGCATGAATAAAATCACCAGATATTGCCACAAATACATTGGGGTGCTGTGTCTGTAGCTTAGCAACAACGGAACAGATGACATCACGTGCATTCTCGGCAACGGCTGAAGGTGGAATGTAAACAACTGCCAAAATTACACTGGTGAACTCTCTTGGTAAATAATATGGACGAAAACTCACTGCCAAGAGTTTGACATCTGGGCTGCAGAGACGACACTTCACAGTAACATGTCCTGGATGACACCATCTGTTGTTGGCAAGCACTGCTACTCCACCTCCTTTTCCTTTCCTGCTCGTTTTCAGATGTCTGTCTGCTCGTACAGTCAGGAAGCCTGGCAGAGAGACGTTGGAGTCGGGGATATGATCCTGCAGCCACGTCTCAGTAAAACACATAACACTGCATTCCCAATTCTCTGGCTGAGTCCTTGTAAGGGTTTGGAGTTCATCCATCTTGTTAGCCAGTGATCTTACGTTGCCCATTATGATTGATGGAAGAGATGGCTTGAACTTCCTCTTTCTCTGTCTCCTTTTTGCTCCTGCTTCATCCACGTCTCCTCCTTATCAACTCATCAGGGATTTGTGGCTTCAGTTGAGGTATTATTTCAGCTTTTGCGATGTTAATCAGCTGCTCCCGGCTGTAAACCACATTGTTGCCATGGTTACGCATCATAACAAGTTATCAAAAAGTAAAAAATTAACAGCAAAAATCAGCTTCACAGCACCAAAAACTAGAAAGTATCCAGATAAAAAAAATGCAATCTTCCTCAAGAAAACAGAGGAGCCAATGTACAAAAAAACCAAACTTAATATGTAGCCAACAGAGCCACTTCAACATGCAGCCACCCAGAGCACCGCAATTCTAGAATTCAATTCAAATTCAATTCAAAAATACTTTATTGATCCCAGAGGGAAATTAAGTGTTGGTGTAGCTCATATAATTAATTTTTAATAATAATATATTTAATAATTATATTAAATATATTATTTAATTAATTATATATTATTTAATAATTAATTAATTATAATTAATTATAATATTATAATTGTTGTAGATGATGATGGCTTTGGGCAGGAAGGATTTCCTGTAGCACTCTGAATTGCTGCCAGAAATCCTCCACAGGACTCGGTTTAATAGCCTACTTGTTAGATGTGTGACTGGATGTGGTGGCACAGTATTTCTTATTTAAGAGGCTCTCACGAAGTGCTAGCTAGTTGCTGTCCGCGTGTGACTTTTTCTTGCTGAAGTCTTTTTTTAAATGTTTTATTGAAAGCCACAAATATGAAGGTGAGAGCACTTCCTGCTAAACACCTACTTGCGTCCGTTTTTTCAGACTCGTATTTTGAAGAAAGGAAGTGGCCTGTGGAGTTGCCCTGTTTCTTTGATAAATGGCTAATAATTCTTAATGCGTTCTATGACAGCACTCACTGCCATAGTTACCGAAGATGCCTCCACCACTTTAAAATGAGAGAGAGAGAGAAAGAGAGAGATTTCCCAAAGAATGTTGTTAGAATCATGTAGGCTACCGCCTCGTGTTGTGAGGTGAATGTGTCCTTGAAACCCTTCCTACTTATTTTTTCTTTCTTACTTTTATTGTTCTTCCAAAGTTGGATCTTATAACAAAACAAGTCCCAATTGGAAGAACTGATGTTATCGTTTTCACAAAAACCTGTGCGGGACTTTAAACTTGCCGGTGTAGGAAACAGGACTGGAGGAATAACATAAATTATGGCTCAGCGGCCTTAAGTGAGCCAGTGATCCGTGACGGTGAATCTGCACTTGCAGCAGCATCACAACCTCCTCCCTGCTCAGCAATATATATTTTTTTTAAACCTCGACCTGGAAATTTCTTGCTACGTCATGAAAATGCTTGCTGTGAAAAAAAAAAGCTCCAGCAAAACTCACATCATTTCCAATATGAACACAACAACCGAGGTAAGCAGGATTAATATATGTGTTCATCTTCAGGGAGGAGAAACGACCTGCAGCTCGACTTGCATGTCTCTAGAACAACGCCGCGTCATTTCCCCCTCTGAATGATGTCTACTGCAATTCAGAAAATGGAAGGTCTCAACACCCAATCTTAAAAAGATGAAAACATTTAATTGATACCTTCTTTAAAGTTGGACTAATTAAAGGATTTTAAAACTATATGATTAAAAAAATTATCGGCAGAAATGAGGTGAGAGGGGCTGAGGCAAAGCTGTGGAAGCATCCGGTTTTCTCTTGTGGTATCCTACATAATCCAAAGCGATTGGGTTGCTAATTTCTTCTTCTTGGGGGATTCACCAAGGCTTTAGGAGGTATCTTGTATACTCCAGGTGTATAGCTGCATGTCGCTTTGATGAACTGCAAAGGCTTTACTGGTCCTCTGTGTCAGTGAGCGTTCCAGTTCTCAGGTCTCATTGAAATAAAGCAGACCCGTGCTCCTAGTTAAAAAAGGGAAATGTAGCATTTCACTTCTGTGTGTCGCTACACTTGCAGGAGTTATAGAACAAAATAAAAAAATGTTGAGATGCATATTTAGTAGGGGTGTAACGGTACATGTATTCGTATTTTTCGGGCCTGCCCGTTAGGGAACTGAAAGAATCCAGCTGTTTTCTACCTGAACACATGCAGAGTGTGTATGTGCAGAACGCAGAGCGCAGTGCAAAGTTCTGCAGGGCAACTTTAAAAAGTGGCACCAAAACAAGACAGAAAGGACGAATGGTTTCTCTTGCAGCTACAGTAGAAAAAGAAAGATGGACCGAACCAGAACTTTGTCAGCGAATGCATCTTTCAACAGCAATATGGTCCATAACATGCTCTGCATTGAAATGAATGACTCACCTGAAACAATGTCAAGCTGAATGTAAACATCACTGATACTAGAGAAAAACCAGCTGACGTCAACATGGCTACCAGTAGCATCCAATCAGCCCACACTCCTTAGTTTGGATAAAAGGCAAAACTGTCAAAATATCAAAACGGCTCCAAAGTGATTTATGCATCTTTAGTTCTAAAATATGGGCAAAGTATGATTTAAATGTTTCTAAACATTAACACTGACTATTTTCAAGGGAATCTATTGTTTTCTACTCTGGCCATGTCTGCTTGTTTAATGGTATTTATACAAAGAAAAATCTAATCAAATCCCTAGTCAGTTCTATAAATTTTTTAAGTTATAGAGCACAATAAAATCTATTTAATTTCAGGAAAAAACGGTTCTTTGTTTTATGCTGATCGAAGTTTTAAAAAAAAGACACAAATGTACATTTTTATTTATTTTTCTTGACTAAAGTGTACCAAAAATGTACTGAACCGTGACTTTAAAACCCCAATTTTTTTGGTGTTTTTTGGACTCAATAGCCTTCTTTACAGTTGACGTCACGATTTAGTCGCGCAAGTGCTGCTGGGTGCTAATGCCAGACAAACAAACCGCATTTACCAATTGAAAAAAACACACACAGAGCACTTGGACATCGATGTGAAGGCAGAAAAGATGTGAAATTTAAATGCATCTCACAGATGATCAAATATAAAATGGAGGAAGTTGTTTTGATGGAGAAAGACACACCATGGGGCTTTTCTTGATGGTGAAACCTGCTAATTATCCATTGCAAGCGCTGGCTTGAATGTCACTGTCAAAGTAAAAATGTGTCACTATGAGAGGCTATTGAAAAGGTACGGAGATGTATTGCAATAAAAATGCAGGTTTATCCTGGAGTGGATGGTGGTAAATGGTATGAACAGAAGAATAAAGGACTCGCTAGCCAAACAACACCTGTTATACCCGTTACCGTGACAATGCCTGGCGGCGGCTGCTCCACAAAGTCACTAAGTCCACTGTGAGCAAATCGATGTGGCAAATGGTTCATTTGACATATGAAATACATGTAGTTTGTGTTTTTTTTATCATTGTGTTTTATAAATTTATTTTGGCATTTTCTTTTCTCATTTTATGATTTGTTTCTCAAAACTTTCTCCGACATCCGATCTGGGTATCTAGAGTCCGATTTGAACAAACCACCAACAGCGGTGCTTGGTTCCTTCCTGTTTAAACATGTTTAGGAGACTAAATCACAACTTGGTGACGATCGGAGCGTCTCAGACCCATAGGCACCCATGCAAAACGCATGCAAAAACAGAATGCATTGCGACGTTACGTCACGATCTATTTCTAGCTTCTATGAAAGGCGCTATTGGATGGTGTCTATTCAGATCTCAATCTGACTGATTATTGTGGACTGATTGGATGATAGATACTCCATTATGATAAGACTTGGACGTTGTCTAGGTAACTGGTTATTGCTGTTAACAAAAATGTGACTGCATTCGTGGTCTTGAGGGAAACAGCAGAAGACCTGCTGTCATCCTGTTTTTTTGCTCAACCAACAGCTGACTGTTTGACGTGGGTCTCTGTTTATTTGCAATCAGAGCTGTAACTGTTCAGGACACATTTCACCGCCGGGTGTGACACACTCCTACATGATGCTGTCCACTTGTGACCAAATCCGCCAGGACACACGTTAGTAACGGCTCTGGACTGGGCCTTTGGCTCGGTAATCAAAAGGAAAGGCTTCAAGGAGAGATGGAGAAAGTCAGAGAGCCTTGCACCAGGTCCTCAGACAGAAGCTGGAAGTCCCATAAATGAACCTGCCTTTTAAAAGTCGCAACGAAGACCAGAGTCTATCTGAAAGTCTCTGTGTGGGAGAATGCAGGGCATGGTGACCTGAACCAATCAATGTGCAAAGAAATACACTAAAACATATTTATCAGCGGTCTGAAGAAATTACGTCGATCTTAAAATGTTGTTTGAACCTCGTCTCTCAGTAACTGAAACCAAACGCGAAGTGAAAAAAAAAGAAGCAAAAACATATTTAGAAATATTGCGATTTCTTCCTTCTGTGGGAGAAGGAAGAAATCTCTAATCTGTGTTAGATATTTCTTCATGTTGCCTATGGGCTGTGAAATTAATCCAATTGTATTTCAGTTCAGTTCATACAAGAAAAAACTATGTAATAATAGCTGAAGGACAATGATTATTCAAATTATAACAAAGACAGCGGAATCCACATTAAACCTGTAAATATTATGGAAGTTGTTAATATGTGTATGTGATCCGACACAGAGGGAGGTTTTCTGTCCTGATATTTAATATATTATTTCATTGTGACTATAATTGTACTTTATCCACTTTAGTTTAACAGTTTTTTTCCCAGTTTTTATTAATTTACCCAAAAGCGAGAGTTTACAGTTGAAACGATTTCATCTGCTGTTTCCAAAGGTATTTTATTCCCACTTTCTGACATAAAATCAGACAAAAAAGTTTTCTATTTTAGGACATTAGGATTTGCAGAATTATATCCAAAATGCCAGAAGAATCAGATTATATTTGATTATTCTCTTCAATTTGAAAAGTTTACCAGAATTTTGTATTTTTAAATCGTATATCTTGAGTCAAAAGGCCTGCTAACCGAGCTAAAATAGTTAATATTTAGTGTAAATTAATCTGACACAGAGGGAAAAAAAGGTTGTGTTTCAGAGGTCGGACCAGAATATTTGGCTGCCAGGCATTTTGACTGACTGGGTCCAAAAAATGTGGTCATATCTATTTTTATACGTACATTTTTAAAATAATAATAATGGCATATTCAGTAGTATTTCATTTTCATTCATTTTAATTATTATACAGTCCGAACAAACGGAACAGAGAATCTGCACTCTGTTTCCACTCTAGAGACTGGAATTACAAGTTTTGAAATCAGGGCACATTAATCGAAGTAATCAGAATTTGGCAAGACTCTACGAATGTTTTCCTAATGGCTTCAGCGGGAGGAAGTCCAGCTGCATGCACCTCTGGTGCCTCAGTGGTTAAGCTGCAGCGATCTGTCTGCAGTCACAGATGAGCTCCATGACTCTTCAACGCGCTGTCAGCTCCCAGATAGCAAGACGCATTAAGTACGATGTCCAGGTCTGACATGATGCTCAGATGCTCTCATTGGAATCTTTTTTTATTGATTCAGTCACCTGAACTCTATGCGTAAAGTTGAACATGTCTGCGCGTCTGCACCAAGTGGCGAGCGGAGTGAATTCTGTCAAAATGACCACCGCCCTTCAGATTTTTCCGTCACAGTCTAAAAATAAATCTGTCAAATACAGAAAATATTCGTTTGACGCGACCCCTGATATGTCCTTCCATAAACTGCTTGTAGATGTCAGGTTTCAGCTGTAGTATTCCATCCTTCACAACCGTTAAAGCTACATTGTGTAAGAACTTCTCCCGTCTAGCTGTGAAACAACCAACCGAATATTACGTTCCAGCCCCGCCTCCCACCCCCACCATTCCGAGCGCGTTTTAACTCCTACGGCGGACGTTTCATGCCAAGGTTAACATGGCTTCCAGTACTACGACTTCGTCCAGTGTTCCTTCCAGTGATGAGGTTACTTTAGAAAACTACATTGCGTTTAGTTATATAGTCAGACGTCTGCCGCATCGTGAGTAGACAATCTCCCTCTGACATTCTTCACGGTGCAGCCGAGTGTAGCCAAAGGGCGAAAGACGGAGCTAGAATGTCCAGGAATGTCCCTCGTTGGCGAATGTATTTCAAAGATGGAGGCTCAACATCAGAGGTTTCAAACTCATTTCCATTTAGGGCCACATCACGATCATGAATGTTCTTAAAGGGCCGGTTGTGGCAGAAAGTATTGAGAAAACTATCTTTAACAAAATGTTTAAATATTAATAAATATCTCCGCATTCGACAAGTACTTCTTAAAATAAAATACTGAACATCTTTTCACATTGATGGGATTTAGGACTATTCAAATAAACACTGATTTGATTTGACGGATAAAATAGTATTTAGGATCATATAAATAGAACTTAAAGGTTCTATTTATATGATCCTCTACAGTTTAGAGTGCGACATGAATGGCTATGGCGGGCCGGATTTGGCCCCCGGGCCTTGAGTTTGACACATGTGCTCAACATGGATTCAGCCATTCGAGCGACTCGCGCGTATGTGTTATGAATAGCAGATTCTACACTTAAGACAATACTTTCATTAGTAGGTGGAAGTAATTACACATGAATGAGCACATATTTTTGAAAGAATAAAGGGGTTTTTGCTAAGAATTAACTCACACAATACACAATGTAGCTTTAAGGTGTGACTCAGCAGCAGACAAAGCAGCATGTCAGTTGTTGCATAATTCGTTGTTGGAAAAAAATAACTTGCCAATATTTGAATAGTTAAACAGCTGGATATGGAGAGGTGACGGTAAAGGGAAGGATGTGGTCCAAGGAACGGATGGATGGATGGATGGACGGATGAACGGAAGCGGCAGACGACTGCAGGGGGTGAAGAAGTAAATGGAAGATGCGCCCGAAGGATTCTGAGGGATTAAGGAAAGCATGATCTCTAGTTTGAAATTGAAAGTGAGAAAACATCAAAGACGAGGGCATGCAGCTTTCTGAACACGCTCCTTCTCCCTTAGTAATAGGAGCCTTACAAAAAGCCCTGCGCTGTATGCTCTCTTTATTCCTCTGTTGTTTCAGACCTTAACCTCTCCGCTTCTGTATTTTTGTACAGTTAAAGAGTCGCAGACAGACAAGAGAGAGACGGGCGAAGCTGGGATTGTAAAGTAGGTGTGCTCCAGATCGCAGTTAGGTGTGTGTGGTGAGGGAGTAGAGAGATGGAGCACGCTCTCTGCTCTTCAGCTTTGATTGGAGGCTGTGTTTGTGCTCGCCAAGTGATGAGAGGCGTTGTGAAAGAACTCGTGCATGAAAGAGAGGGGACAGATAAAATACAATAAAAAAGGAGACGGAGAGAGAGAGGGGGTGGTCTTCGGTGCAAGCATCATTGCAGCTCATATTCTCCCCAGAGCTTGTGAGCAACCCTCCTTCTCCCTCTCTCATTTTCCTTCTTGTCTGCTCTCCAGTGGAGGGGAGGAGGGGGCAGCGCTCCTGCTGTGTCGATGGGTAGGCAGTTACAAACGTTACTATTTTGAGAGAGTCGGTCGGTCGGTGTATGTGCTTCGTTGAGCTGCCGAGGAAAGCGACCAGGAGGCAGAGGAAGGCAGAGTAGGCTTGAGATGCTCTGGGAAAAGAGGGAGATGATGCACGGGAAGCCTCACACCTGGAGCTGAACTGCACGAGCATCCAAAACAGAAGTCGGAAGAGAAACTCTGCACTTTTCTAGATACATCCGTGGGGATCAGTTTGAAAAGGAGAGTCTGAGAGGCGGAGGAAGAAAAAAAAAAAGGAAAAATGGCAAGTTTTGGGAAACTCACCGACTACTTTAACCGCCGCAAGTCTCGAGAAGAGCTGCGGGTGGGCAGAAGCTCGCGGCGCAGTGGTAGTTACTGCTGCACCGTAGCAGAGGCCAGGTAACCTGTGTTTGTGTGTGTGTAAAGGCATGCCTTTCTGCATGACACCCTATGCAAACCTGTCACTTCTCTCTCTCTCCCTCCACTGTGTGCATGCCGTGTCCATTTAACACTAAAAACCACTAATGGGGTGGTGACGGAGTCTGCAGAGAGTCCGTAGCGAAGGATCCGAACAGACACACCTGTCAGGCTTACAGGTGTTTGTCTACTAGTTAGTTTGCGTTTGCGTGCATCGCGTTACATAAGTGTGGAGGTTGCAGTGCATGTGTGCTGTCAGGCATGATGGTACCCACTATAGATTCTTCCCACTGGCGCACGGTCTTAATGCGGAGCCTTTTTCTATAGATAGAAAATGAGAGGATAAAGTCAATATGCCGCTTATGTGGAAGCGTGGAGAGAAGGTGGAAAGGACCAGCGGCTCGTCTCGGCTCAACATCTGCTTCACACGCTCACACTGTGAGCTTCCTACTAGCAATCGGAATGCGTTGCTGTTTATCATTCAGCGGCATGGAAGTGGATTATAGCAAACTGACTGTAGAGGTCAAATTTTAAAAAATCCTTCGTCTTTTAGACAAAAATCAAAATTCAAGAACTAAATCTTTATTCGATTGATTTATTTGACGTTTCAGTTCGGTTTATTTATAGAGCACCAATTTATAACAGATGCCATCTCAAGGCAGAAAAGTCATTTCAATTGTACATACATTTTAACCAGTTTAAAAGTTTTCTATTCAGGGGCTGTTTACACAACAAAGTTTTTTAGCAAAACTGAGGTTTTGGGGGGGGGGAACGCAGCTTTTCGAAAACAGCCTCCAGAGTGGAGAGTTCTGATAACGCGGGGTGATTCGTTGTCGTGTAAAACGCAAGCCAGAGACTTTTGAAAACGATGACGCCACTGCCAGCCACCTACGACCATGTTGGACTTGAGCACTCCGCCTTTCTACGGAAAAACAACTGCAGCTTCTGAAGTTATTTGGCCTCTGTAAGGCTTCTACAACCACAGTAGTACGCGCAGAGGTCGCCATTGTTAGGTATCATGAAATGTTTATTTTCCGGGTTGTGAGGGGGAAACCTTGGAACACTGCATACGCAGGGCACACTGCCATCTAAAGGCCGGGCATATGTACTACATTGTTTTCCATCGTGCGCCCTGTCGTGTAAACGCAGTGCGTTTTCACCCGTGTATTCAAACGAAAACGGCAACGTTGTCCTGTATCCGCAGTGCACCCACGTATTTAAACAAAAACGGCAACGTTGTCCTGTAAACGCACTGCACCCACGTATTTAAACAAAAACGGCAACGTTGTCGTGTAAACAGACCCTTCGGGAATCCCAGCAGATTGCATCGAGTCATTGACTTGCAGCATTCACTCCTCCTTGACCAACATGTAGCGACAGTAGACAGTCGCCTGCGATGTGTCGTTGACTTCCCAGCAATCCCTCATTCTGAGCAAGCATGTGGCGACAGTGGAGAGGGAAAAAAACTTCCCCTGAACAGGAAGAAACCTCCAGCAGAACCAGAACCTGGCTCAGTACGAGCGGCCATCTGCCACGACCGACTGGGGGTCTGAGAAGACAGAGCAGAACAAAGAACTGATGTACAAGTACTTTCTATAAAGTACTTTTCTATATGAAAAAAAAAAGTACAAAGGTGATAACAGGACACGGAGGATGTTCAGTTACTGGGAGCATCATCCCACTAAATGCCCCCCTCCAAGGGATCACAGCTGAGCAGAATACCAGACTAGGTTTCGGGTTTGTAGAGCAAACCTTCAGTTCCCCTCCTGTCATGAACGGGCGACAATAAACCATTCAAATAGGAACGGCAAGCTAAGAACAGATAAATTCATTACGAATTTAGCATAATCTTGCAGAAACTTAAATTTATTTATTCAGCCCACCTTGCAGGATTTCACTAGGATTTAGGTTTAGGCCTGGAGTTGAGGATCCGTTTAGTCATATTTCGTGGTCATTATTCTGCTCAAAGAACCAGTGACAACCCATTTTTTTCAGATTCTTGCGTAGGTCACCACATCATTTGATTAAAATCTTGTATTTTAATACAAGATTTTAATCAAATGATGATTTGATTTGATGATGTGGGGGGGGTTGGAGGAGAAGCAGGCCCACAGCATCACACATCCTCCACTGTACCTAAAAGTAGATGGAACGCTGCAGTTAAGTTCCTAGACCGGGTTCTGAACTCTTGACGTTTTACATGTATGAAACAACTAATTGGCATGTAGATCTCCTTAAATGGTTGTTATGGAAACCAAGTGATCCCAAGAATGCCACTTTTTGCTGCCCATTCTCCTCAAGTTAAGTTTTTCTGAGATGAATTAAATTAAAAATACTTTATTTAAAAGGAAAAAATAAATCTTGTCGTAACTCATGCACTATGAAGAGTCATTATAGATGGGGGTGCTGTGGGCAGGAAGGACCTCCAGCAGCAGTCAGTCCCACATCGAACCTGAAGAGGCCTCTGACCAAAGACAGCTGAATTTTCGAACAGCAGAGAGAGGATATTCCACAGTAACATGTCCTGGATGACACGATCAGTTGTTCAGCCCTGCTATTCCACCTCCTTTGCTTTTGCCACTCCTCTTTAAATCTCTGCCTGTTATAAAGGCAGAGAGACGCCGGAGTCGGGGATATGATTTCGGTTAGGTTTACTTTATGGGGATTGTTTGGGTTGTATTTTTTTACCAACTGAATAAACGTACTCGAATGAAACACAACATTTTTGTAACATTCTGCTATTGATAACAGCTGAATTTGACGGTTTCTCACACATCTTCACTAGGGTTGCCAGTAACTATGTAGCTTTACCTGTAGCTATGACTTGTAAACTGAGAACCATCCTAGCAGACACAGTTGATTAAAAGTGTTCGTTATATAGTGTCAGCATTATCATATTCAGCCTAAAATGATCTCATGATGCCAATTGCGTTATTCCACTCCATCACGGTTTCACCCAGTTTTCTGACACCCTTTAGTGTTGTATAACAGCTCTTAAACTAGCATCATGAATTATTAAAATGGGAAGTCTGTTGATACATATTTTACATTCTCTGTCATTTCTTCTGAGACTTGCTGCATATTCATATGTAGAATTCATTTTTCTTGAACAGAATAAATGTGATGTTTTGGATTCAGGGTAGAAGGATTAAAGTTGTCTCATAGAAAGTTATATGATGCAACCAAGATATAAAGCTAATAAACAACTGGGGTAGAGTCGTAATCATTCAGCAATAAAGTCATGCAACAACAGGTATTGTATGTATTTTCCAAGTAATTCACTGTTCTGTTACAATGCCCTGCAAAAACCTCTTGTTGTTCTTTAAATTATGATGTAAAGAAGATATACAGTACAGTGGAAAATTATTTAAACTCTTATGGGGAGCCTAAGTCTCCTCCCCTTCCTGTTAACCCATGGGTCCCCTGGCCGAAAAAAAAAATGAATGGAAGTCAATGGAGCGATAAAAGTTATTTTCTGGTCCGCTTTGTCTTACGTCCTGAATCACACATATGATGACAACTAATGATGATGCGTTTTGACTGTGTTTGTCAAGTGATTTGGGGTTTTATTTGATTGTAAAAATTCGCAATTAAAATGCCTACAAATCAGAAGTCGCATATAGGACGTCACGGAGCTAACGCTAGCTAGCTCTTAAAATACTTGTGGAGCTTCATGCTGGCTCTCACTCAACCGACTATTTCTCCCCCAGCATAGCTGCTACTTTCCACATTTATGGCGGTTTTCTCCACGTTTAACGCGCCTTCCTTCGTCCTGGAGGAAGGAGGCGAAGCCAGCTAATCTCACCGCCATTTTACTTCTTCTTCTTCAGTTGTAGTCCACTAAGTGTTTTTACTCAAAACCTAAAGTAACTTTTGCCGCCGGTCAAAAATTAGCGTTTTCTCTGCATCAAAATGTGTCTTTAAAATTCACAGACATATGTTCAATCCATGGGGCATTTCAATTGGGATCAGAGAATAACTTTTATCGCTCCATTGACTCTCATAAATTTTTTGGGGCAGTAGACGACCCATGGACTGGAAGTAGAAGGACGTGACTTAGGCTCGCGATAGATTTCTTCTGCTTCTGTTTTTGCTGGATGAATCATCAGTGAGCTGTTGGAGTAATGTTGGTAGACTGGCCAATACTGGGAAGGTTCTCCACTGTTCCATGTTTTCACCATGTGTGGATAATGGTTTTCACTGTGGTTCTCTGGAGTCCCAAAGCTTCAGAAATGTGTTGGATGTAATCAGAGCAGGGCTTACGGTGCGTTCACACAGAACGCGTTTGAAGCGTCAAGGGGATCAGGTTTACATGTAAAGTCAATGCAGAAGCGCGCTGACACACATCAGGATGTCTGCGTCACGTCACGTGCGTTTTCGCATGGCGAAAACGGATTTAACCTCATTGGTGCGTCAAATTCACGCAAATGAAGTGTTTGACGCGTATCAGAAAATACGCGCGTCATTTTATGTGGTGCATTTTGTGCGTTCGCGCGTGACACACGTTTTTGCGTCTGCTGCTGAAGTTGAAAAATCTAAACTTCGGCGTCAATTCGCGCTGCGTCGACCAATCAGGAGCCTGGTGACGTGGTGTCACTTGATGCTGTGACCCAGTTCACGGCGTCAGGTCCGGCAAAATCCATTCATTCAACATGGAGGAAATTCTGATAACGACCGTGGCTAACCACCCCGAGCTATACGACACCAGCTGCTTTCTCTACAGAGATGGGAATAAAAAGGACCTCTCTTGGAAGAATATAAGTGAGGAGATACGGCAACCTGGTGAGTTCATTTCACTTTTAAAAGTTTTCACGTTACTGACACTGTGAACCTGCGCAGAGATCTCTCCACAGTAAATAGAAAAGGGAGGCTCTCTCTTCCAACGCTAGATCGACAGCTGCCATCTTGCAAAAACACCGTCTGGCACTAGCTCCTCCCACAAGTTGCATATTTCTGGCTTGGATGGCAGGATGTTTCTAATTTTAGCAATATTCCGGAGGTGAAAGAAAGAAATCCTAGAAACCTGTTTAATATGGGATTTAAATGTCAAGTCTTGTTCAAAAATAACGCCGAGGTTCTTTACGTTATTACTGGGGGCCAATTTAATGCCATCCAGATGAAGTGATTGACTAATCAGTTTCTGTTTAAGAACTTCTGGTCCAAAGACAGCAACTTCTGTCTTGTCAGAATTTAAAAGCAAAAAGTTTAGATTCCTCCATGTTTTTATGTCTTCTAAACATGCCTGTAATCTACCTAACTGACTGGGTTCATCAGGATTTATGGATAAATATAGTTGTGTATCATCGGCATAGCTGTGGAAATTTGTCCCATGCTGTCTAATGATTCTACCAATTGGAAGCATATATATGGTGAAAAGAATTGGTCCAAGCACAGAACCCTATGGAACTCCACAAGTAACCCTTGAGAGTGAAGAAGATTGATCATTTAGATGAAAAAACTGGAATCTGTCAGACAAATATGATTTAAACCAGCCTAGTGCTGTTACTTTGATCCCTGCAACATGTTCAAGCCTTTCTAAGATAATATTATGATCGACTGTGTCAAAAGCAGCACTGAGATCTAACAAAACCAGAACAGACACAAGTCCATTATTTGAGGCCATGAGAATATCATTAGTAACCTTCACCAGTGCTGTTTCAGTGCTATGATGAGCTCTAAAACCTGACTGAAACTCTTCAAACAGCTCGTTACTGTTTAGATGCTCACAGACTTGATTAGCAACTATTTTCTCAAGGATTTTGGATAAGAAAGCAAGGTTAGATATAGGTCATCTTGATCAAGGGAAGGTTTCTTGAGTAAAGTTTTAATTACAGCTATTTTAAATTCTTGTGGTACCTATCCGTTTACTAAGGATAGATTAATCCAAAATGGGGCCAAGAACCAAATGGAACACTTCTTTAAATAATTTGGTTGGAATCTGGTCCAACATACAAGTTGAAGGTTTAGATGAGGCTAATATTTTTGATAATTCCGAAAGCTCGACTGAATCAAAACAGCCTAAGCACAAATGTGGTTCTACAGTTCTTTCCGATGCTAACTCATTTACTGAGGAAGAAGTAATCATGTTTGGGAGGATGCCAATGATTTTATTTTTAATATAATTAATTTTATTTATGAAGAATCCCATAAAATCATCAGTGCTAAGAGCTGGGGGAATAGTTGGCTCAACAGAGCTATGACTCTGTGTAAGTTTGGCAACTGTACTAAAAAGAAACCTAGGATTGTTTTTATTCGCCTCTATTAATGATGAAAAATATGCTGTTCTAGCTTGTCGAACGGTCTTTTTATACAGCAGTAGACTGTTATTCCATGTTAAATAGGAATCCTCTAGATATGTAGAGCGCCATTTTCTCTCCAACTTCCTATTATTCTGCTTTAAAGTACGCAACTCTGCGTTAAACCAAGGAGTCAGCCTCCTATGGTTAGACACTTTCTTTTTTAAAGGGGCTACACGATCTAATGCCAAACGCAATGAGGAATTAACGCTGTGAACCAGACCCTCAATTTCTGAAAGGTTAGAGCTAGAATTTCTGCCATCCACTGTGTTACTCTGAGACACTGAGGAAAGTAAGAATGGAACAGATTCTTTAAAAATTGTTACAGCATTGTCTGATAAAGCTCTACTATAATGAAATTTTCTTTCAGATTTAAGATGGTCAGTTAAAGTAAATTCTAAAGTTATCAAGAAGGGGTCAGACAGGACCGGGTTATGTGGATGGACTGTTATTTCCTCACACTCAATACCCTATGTCAGTACAAGTCCAAAGTGTGTTTGCCCGAGTGGGTCGATCCCTGTACTTTCTGAATAAAGCCAATTGAGTCTAAAAAAGCACTAAAGGCTGCATTTAGGCTATCACTTTCAGTATCCACATGAATATTGAAGTCCCCCACTATAATGACCCTATCAGTATTTAATACTAAATCAGATAAAAAATGTGAGATCTGATCCAAGAATTAAGCCTGGTGGACGATACAAAACCAGAAACAAAAATGGTCTTAATGTTTTGCAACTTGGATGAGGAAAATTAAGGGTTAGATGTTCAAAAGAACTGTAGCTATCAATTGGTCTGGGACTAATTAGTAAATCAGAATGAAAAATGGTTGCAACTCCTCCTCCTCGCCCAGTATTTCTAGGAATGTGAAAATTTAAATGACTGGAAGGAGTTGACTCATTTATACTGACACAATCCTCTTGCTGCAACCAGGTTTCTGTGAGACAAAGCAAATCAATGTGATTATCACAAATAAAGTCATTTACTAACAAAGTCTTTAAGGAGAGAGATCTTATGTTTAATAAACCACATTTAATAGATTTATTTTTCTGTTCAGTCAAAGTCGTATTGATCTTTATGAGATTTCCGTAATTTGCTTTTGTTGGCTTAACTTTTAATCCATTTAATTTTGGCCGTGGGCAAGACTCTGTTTCTATAGTGTAATGGGTGGGTAACAGTACAGAAGCAGCAGAGAGGTGGGTTAAATTACGACTCTGCCTGAACTTCTTTTTTTTTTCTTCCAAACATCTCTTTTTTTTTAGCTTTTATTGAAATGGTACCGTACTGATCATTTCGGCCAGAAAAGGAACATGTTATCTCTTCTTTTTTTCTGGACCCTGGGTTGTCAGTGTTTTGGAGGACTAATAAGTGTGTCGGTCGACCGATGGGCTGGGCCGATATCTTCCTTTGGTTGGTTGGGGCACCTCTTTTAGGGGTGCCAGGTTTGGGATTGTTGGGTGGTGTCTGCTCGGTGGCTCGGCGGGACACGGATCCAGCGTCTCTGCTCGTTCGATCACCTGTTCTGTGCGCACCGTGCCTTTGTTGGATGCCTGGTCTCGGCACTATGCGTTGCGCGGGATCAGGACTCGGGAGCTGGTACAACTTGGTGTCCAGGTGCTGGCTGGGCTTGGCCTGGGGATGCTATCCATCCGCTGTGGCTACTGGTGGGGTGCCCCGACGTGGGGCAGGGGTGGGGTGCTGGGATGTTGGCGATGGGGATTGGCCCAGAGTGATGTCGATGCGTGGCGGCCGGCCGCGGCCCCTGATGTGCTGGGGGCCCCTCGTTGGGTGGTCCCTTGTCGGGTCTCTGCTGGGGGGTGGGGCGCCCCTGGGCCCCGGCTCTCCCGGTCCACGGACCGGCCCGCCCTGGCACGGCTGGTTGCCGGCGGTGCCCGTGGGCTCGTCACTGCTGCCCCTGGGCCCCTGCATAGTAGGCGCTGGACGTTCCCCTGGGGTTCTCCTTTGCTCCTCTCTTGGGGGATGCAGTCGGCCCCGCCTGGGTCCGCCTGGAGGTTATCATTACTAGAGCTTGATTAATCGGTACCATGAGTTTTTCTGTGACGTTGTTGTATTTTTATATCCATTCTTGTATGATGTGGTTGTGTAGTTCTTAGTTCATGATGTTAGGTTTGTTTTGTCAATGTTCCTTTTTCGTGTTTTGTTTTGTTTTTTCCCCTCGCTCTGCCGTTCTGTGGGTATGGAGGCAGACTTCAATGTTTTCCTGTGTTTTCTTTGTTCCCTTTCCTCTCTTGTATTTTCAACTCACACTCTCTCTCATGACTTTTTGTTTCCTACCTCTCTTCTTCATCTTCTTTCTTTCTTCCCCTTAATTTTCCATCTCCGTGTCCATAACACCTGGAAATAAAACCCCCAGCAATTCATAATAAAGATTTTTCACACATATATCATGTGGAGTACTATAGCAAAAGCTGTACTGCTCCACTTGTGAAAGTAGATCTGTTGGGCTTCTACTTGGTATTCAGACACCAATTCTGAGCTCCACACTGCCAAACAGGACACGTAAAAAAACCCAAAAAGATCAATTCAAGAGAGTCTGAACAACAGCTCCACGGAGCACAACAACAACAACAGGAAATGACGCAATACGGCTTACCCCGTCACAGAGTACCAACCAACACTGCCCAATCCCAAGATATACCTGGTCTGGTATCCTGCTTGGCTGCAATGCCCTGTTGGACGGGGGGCATCGACTGGGATGATCCTCCCAGTAACTGAACATCCACTGTGTCCTGTTATCAACTTTTTACTTTCTGTAACATAGAAAGTTCTCTTATATCAGATCTTCTGTTTCTTCTGTTTCTCTGCTCTGTCTTCTATAACCCCCAGACGGTCGTGGCAAATGGCCGCTCCTACTGAGCCTGGTGCTGTTGGAGGTTTCTTCCTGTTAAAGGGGAGTTTTTCCTCTCCACTGTCGCTACATGCTTGCTCAGTATGAGGGATTGCTGAAGGATTGCTATGTTGGGAAAGTCTGCATCAACGGGGCCCAACCTCACGCCAATGACTGACGCAATCTGCTGGGATTTCTTAAATAGGAAACTTTTTAACTGATTTGAATGTTTGTATAAATCTATTGAAATGACTTCTTGTTCAGTGCCTTGAGATGACATCTGTTGGGAATTGGCGCTATATAAATAAACTGAATTGAAATTGAATTAAACTTAGAGAGGAGGTGTTAATGTGGGTGGAAAACAGCTCAAAATGTCCTGCCTTTACCAATCCAGCATCCCCCACATCCTCACAGTTTGTCGCCCCTTCCCACGCTTCTCCATCTTTTCATGTGTTCCCTCTCTGAAACTTTCCATTTCTGTTGAGCCCTCTCTTTTATTTATTTCTTTCTCTGTCGCCCTTTTTTATGCCGGTTCCCTCAAAAGTCTGTTAAAGCTCGACTGACATATTAACACTTTGTCTCTGTTGTCTTTAGTGAGATCAAATTAGGTGAAAACATGCTATTAACTGAGAACATTATTTATTCCAACAGTCTTTGATCACGGTACGATGTTGGTCTTTACAAGATTTGATCACCTTGAGTTAAAAAAAATGACAGTTTTACAGGATGTACACCAAAAAATTAAACAACTAATATATTAACATGATCTAATTACTTTATTTCAAAACAGATTACTGTATATAAAGTATATAAAATATTGATTACAGCATAACAATGTTATATTTGAAATTTATTCATTGTTTTTTTTTTTTATGCATAGATTTCAACAAAAATATATATAAACAGCTTATTGCTCTATGCTTCAGACAGCCATAGAAAACTAACTACTCTGGAACCTTTTCTGCCATCTTGTTTAAAGGGCCTTAAATAAAACTATATGGATGGTATTTTATAAAATTGTAATAATTTTGAAATCATAACTTTATAAAAACTTGGAGCTGCTGCATTCCTAAGTACCATGCTGACGTGTGAGATGTTTAATCATGCATCCAGCTCAAATCACACCATGATACACGATATTTGCTTCCCAAGAACGAAACGGGAAATATTTAAGTGTTATTTTGCAATGTATGTGTATATATTTCAAAGAACTGTTCGAAAGATTTTGTCCGTTTTTAAATGTCTTTATTTTTAAGAATCCACCCTGGCTTATTAGTTTTATTGTGGGAAAATTTCACCGGAAGGAATGATTGGGTATTATTTGAATTGGAATCCAGTGATGTCAATTATTAGCTGACCCCAACTTCAATAGGATATTTGGATGCTGCTGTATTTTATCTGGTGTATATAAGTCATTATTTCTAATTGAGTCACCACTGAGTAAACGTTATTTATATAGTACCTTTCACAGGTCAGAAACCACAAAATGATTTATAATAAAAACAGGCATAAAAGATAATAGCAAACATATAACATTATACAAGCATGTCCCACTCTTCCCTTTAGAACACTGGATTCTCACCTGAAGACAAATAAACACCATTTCTTTCCTTCCCCTTTTGCCTGTTCTCCCTCTCATTTGGTATAGAAGCAAGCGCGGAGCTTGTTTGTGGATCTGTGCGAAATGCGAAACAATCCCCATGCTTTAGGTGCAATAAATAGATTGATTTCCCAAAACTTAGCAAATAATCATGACTTCAATATTGACCAAAATAATTGTGATTATGATTTTTCTTTTTCTGTCTGTAACAGCCCACTAGGGTCTGTGGACGACATGGACAGCAACATGTCTTCCAGCCAGAGGGTGGCGCCAAACACAGCAGATAAAGCAAATAACAGGTCTGATCATGAGCAGAAGAAAAACTACAGTTTTTATTTTTATTTTGAAGAACACAGTGAGTAAAGATCTGGTGTTTTCCCAGTTTGGATAATTAATTTCTCGAGGTCAACAAGGACAAAAAAACTGCTTGTATGTTTAGAAATTACTTTATTTTCACTCTTTAACATCTCTGAGCGGAACATTGTTTTACCAACCGTGGTAGAAATAGTATGAAAAGTGACTGCAGTTCCTAGTGGCTCATGGACACATAGATACCTTTACCTTTACCTTTTATACCTTATCCTTCAGCTATAACCAAAATTTTGAAAAGATTATAGCCGAGTCCTTCCTCAGTGCTACTTTAACCCCGAGTTGTTGACGAGCATTTTTAAAGCAGACTGTGTCAACAAAACTGGGGAAAATCAAGAACTATTTATTTTCTTACTCCAAAATAAGTGTCTCCAACAGATACACTTCTTCATAAACAGGGCTTATGGTAACACCTTACACCAGAGGTCATGCTAGACTTTTTTGTTATTCATTATTTTCACTGACTGGTCCAAAAGAATCTGGTCATAACCTATTGTTTTAGAATTTAAACGATTGCGTAAAAATGCGAGTAGGTCACCTGCAGTGGCCTGAATGTCTCACGACTTCTTCATGCTCTGCATGGAACAAAAATTCGCACCTGTTCGTACGTAATCGAATGTTTGAGGTAGGACTGCTGCAGAGGTTTTTAGTCATGAGGTTTTGGATTTTGGCTGTGTGGGACAGATTGAACTGAAAAGGAATATTGGGCAGTTTTAATGTGAAATCCGGTGTCACTAGATCTTGTTACACTCCTAATACACACATGAATGTATCAGGAAATCATTTCAGCTGTAGCAGGGAGGGTTGCCATTCAACCATGGTCTCAGTGAACAAAAAGAAATTGGGCTCATGGCCTCATTAATCACCAGTTTTCAGTATTTCGTCAATGTTGTCCTCAGTTTGGCCTGTTGGCCATGTGCAAGAACAGTTTTTATTTTCCAATATCAAATTTATTCCTGTCACTATCTTATTTGAACACTAGATTTGTAAGTTTAAGGTCTAAACTGTCTTTTTAAAAAGTAAAGAAACAAACTGAAAGTTTCCACTTTAATATTAAATATAAACAGCAAAGTTTTAAGTGTTTTTTTTATTTCTAATCATAAAAACTTATTATTTATGCATTTTGCATTATTGCTTTATATTTCATGAATGTCAGTTTCCTTCTTATAAAAGAAACATCACACATTTCTCAGTCTTCTGCAGGCTGAGCCTAAATCTTTGACATTTTTCATATGCAGCTGTAATGAAGGGCGACGAGATCAGCAGCCTACAGTAAACCCGAGTGATTGAGAATCCCTCGGTGATGAACAAGCCAATCCCCATCTTGAAAGCTAGAGAGGGAGTCCCCACACACATGTCCTTAAAGTGGATCAATGCAACTTCACTCAGTTTATTTGGTTTATTGACTCTGGTGTCTGCTGCAAGACTGAAGGATAAAGATGAATCTCTTAACGTATTGGTCCCAGATTTTCTCAGGCATCCAGATAGGAAAATTGCTCCTATTGTAGATTAAATTAATGTTCCCCTTAAATTCTCTTGGGCACAAACCTGATGTTTTGGACTGGTAGAATGGTGAAAATGTTGGAAAGTAAAATAACTAAACAGACGACACAAGAAACATTAAAACACATGCACACAAAAATGTGAATAAAAAACTGCAACACAGAGTAGAAAGACCTGTAGGTTATGGGGCATTTTGGATCAAGGACAAAAGTTCTGTGGCCACAGGGGAGTACTGTCAAAATGTTGTAAAATTTGCAAGAAAAAAAAAACTTTCCATGATTAAAGAAATAATATTAAGATTTTAAAACTAACATATTCTCTGGCATTGTAGAACCATAAATGTGCATGAAAAAAGCCTCAGAAGTTTCCTGAGATTATTAAGACAGACAAATTATCTCAGGGGTGTTCTCCGGATGCTGCTGCAGCCGTTGATGGTGAGTCTGCACCTAGAGGATGTAATTTTTCTGCAAGGCTTTTACATGTACGTTTTTCTTGAGTATACAAATGCACTACAAACTTATGTTCAAAATGCCGGTGTTGCACCATATACCTGTTATGGTGCCAAAACAGGTGGTCAAAAACATAAAAATGACAGAAACTTTCTGTAAGGCTGAAAAAAAGAAACAAGACATCCGAACTGTTTGGACTATTATGAGTTATTTTCACAGGGTAAAGCGCCATCTGCAGACAGTTTTAGCTGTGAAGTCTTATTCGTGTTGGTAGTCTAGCTGGTTAATAAACAACCGGTTGTGCAGTGCAGTCTCATCTCCTGCTATTAGTTATTTCTCCACCAAAAGATCCACAAGCAAACATGAACACCCACTTAATAGGTGGATGTTCAACCAGTTTTCTGCACAAAATAAACAAGAATGTATAAACACATTTTCACTGAGGATCTTTAAAGGTGCAGGCCTACACATGTGCAATTTTAAATTAATATTTGTAATCACTGTAATCACATTGTCCTTGTTTGTAATGTCCTGATATGCTTTATTTTCTACAAGATTATTTAAAAGTAAACAATAATGGAGTCCAATTTATTATTTAAAAGAAACAAACTCTGATTTTTGTGTTAAGCTTTAGATTAATGCATCATTTATTCATTTTTTTGTCCCTTTACTGGAACCGAAACAGGTCTTTCCGATGTGAACAAGTATGAATTATTTGTATATATGTAAGAGAGAGAGAGAGAGAGCAGAGGCTCTTGCACAGCTCTGCAGGTGAACAGTGTTTCAGTAGCATTCGAAAATAAAAGATAAAGTGATTAGTTTATTTCTCATACTGTCTTTAGCATGTGATAATGGCACAATTAGCATGGTTAGCATCAATTACAGCTGTCTCTGTGTGTCTTCGCTGTAGAGTTAGTTGCTCCTTATCTTAATTGAGATGTATAAAAGACTGCAAACACTTCATAATCTACTAAGTCCAATTAATTTCAAAAATAAAACTGAGCGCCTGCTCACCCTTCTGTTATTTGCTAAAATCTCTCTATTTTAAAGCAGCAGTTTCCTTTTTACACCTTTTGTGCTTTCTTTGCTTTTAAGCACCTCACTGACGCTGAAAATAGCCGACAGAGTCTCGTTCATTCAGTAACTGCCTTGAAACCCACGAGTGTTGTTGTCAGTGTGACCTGGCTCTGCTGCTTTTAGTGATTTGAGAAAGATCGGATTTGCAGTTTCCAACCAGCCAATCTCTGATTAGAGCCGGTCAAGCATAAAATCACCCAATTACAGTCACTATCTAATTTTTTTTATGCATCAATATAGGGCTGGACAATATGGACCAAAAGTTTATACTCGATATTTTTTAGCTGAAATCCGATTTTTTGATATATATCTAGATATTTTTCTTCCTAAAAATTACTGTAAAAAGCAATTAAGAATCTAAGCTACATGTCTCAAATGTGACACCGGGACTTTTATTGACATACAACTGTAGATGTACATTAGAATCAGTGTTAAAAATAATATATAAGCATATATTAATAATATAATAGCGCAGGTCCTACCGAGCCCGACTCTTCCGACCAGGTGATCAGAGAGCAAGAGAGAGAGAGTAGAACGAGGAAGGGAGAGAAAGAAAGTGGGATCCGCTCAGGATAAAAACCAGTTTAAAACAGTAAATAATACAGCTCACAAACTTATGCGTGCAGCGACGCTAAATGAGCCAACAGGTTCAGCGCTTCAAAACACTTTAAACCAACAATGAACTTAAGAACTCTATTTTCCTTATTTATCTGCCCAGACACAAGATTAGCATAAATGAACGGTTCAGTCCTACTTTGTGTTGAGGGAGGTCCAGTCCAAAGAAGAGGTGAGCAAAATGTGTCCGTAGCTGAGCAAAAAGGGAGACATAGAACCTGGCACAGGATTTTAGGACCGTGTGTCCCAACTGCAGCCGGACAACTTGCAGGTTGACATCGTAAAGAACTGTCTTGGAACAATTTGGATATAACCCAAGCTGGATGCAAAGACAGAAGTGGACACTTTGAAGCTTTGAGATGAGAGTTCTCCCCGGTCCAGCGGGTCAGAACAAAAGAGAATCTTCACCGGTGAGACGTCCTCTCTAAAGAAGTTTCTGCTGAGAACCATTTGAAAAGCCGCCGCCACTTTTCTTATAGCACTTTGGCCGTGATGTCATCGTTTATGTCACCATTGGTGGCCACGGACTAATGGGAGTGTGTTGGGGTCACCGCTAGGAATGCTGGGAAATGCAGTCTGCTCATTCTATCTGGGGAAAATGGCTTCCAGCTGTCCAACAGTCTGTTCAGTTCATTTGTGGAAAATGGATCCCAACATATTAAACAATATCAAGTTATCTGAAATGAAAATGTTCTGGAATATTTCCAAACCTTCCAGAATCGAGCGCAGCAGAGAGGTACTAATCTGCTGCAGATGCAGGCAGCTGCAGTGTGTACAACGATCTACTTTAAAGGAAGATGCCTCACTCACGTACACAAACAGACACACTGCAGGATCATGACGACCTGCAGAATGAAATTTTACAAATTCTTTATACTGTTCCTCGTGTCGCTATTATAAATGGTGGTAAAGATTCATAGTGCTGGAGTTATTTGTTAACACGGGTTTTCCACATTCTCTACAGACTGCATTAATCTGTTTCACATCTGACACTTTGAATCCGAACAGTCTCCAGATAACTGAGCCAGTAGTTTTATTTTTACTAACCAGAGGCTCCTCTTCAATACTTTCTGTTTTACCTTCTTCTGTCTCCATGCTGTTGCTGCCTTCCAGACTGAGTACAACAGTGGAGTTGGCAGTCAGGGTGAGATGCTTTCAGTAAGGAAGGGAGGCGGAGCAAGGTGAAGTAAGGCAACAGATAGAAAGGGGGGGAGAAGACATACTGTTATATTTATATTAATATAAATGATATTGGGCCAACCTGTGACATATATAAAAATATGACAATATTTTTTGAAACTCGAGATATCGTCCAGCCCTTCATCAATACCAAAAATTCATTTTTTTATTGCAGCGGCATTGTTTTTTTTCTTCATTCCTTGCATGGCTACCTTTCACTTTTAAATCCATTCATAGAAGTATCGAGACAAATTTATGTCCTGTCTTTTATTTATGTGAATCCACAAATAAAACCACACATGTTCAAAATATGTTTCATAATCATATCAAGGTCACATTTTTCCATTTAAGCTACAGGAAATGCGTGTTGGTACTAGAAGTATAATATAGGTTTACCATATTTAGATTTCCATAAAAGAGGACAGTTGGCCCAATCCTTGATCACGTCAATCGTATCATATTTACTTAAAGTATTCCTCTATTTCGTTATAGAAAGAATAATTAAATAAACTTCACATTTGCTTTTACCAGTCAACCTTTACAGAAATCTTTTAAAAAATCTCTAGAAATATATAAAGAAATAATTACTAATCTTCTGTTCTGGAAAATTAACCTATAGAAATAATAGCTCACTTTTTAAGTCACACATGATAAAAATTACACAAAAATGTGAAATTATGCTCTGAGAAAATAAATGTTATTTATTTTCAAATAATAATAAATAATAATAAATAAAAAGCAGCAGTCAATTTAATAGATGAACTTTAACCTTTATCAGCCTTTTCATAGTCTTAGCGTCAGTATGACTGAGATCTTTGGCTCCTGCCATCTTTGAGCACTCTGTACTCCCCGACGCATTTGTCGCCACCGGGACGGTAAGAAAGAAATTCCAGAAAGAGACGCTGCCCTTTAAATAGCTCCGATTCCCATTGTTATTATTTGCGGTTATCTTGCAGTTTCAGTTGGTTAGCGACGGTTAGGGGTGCACCGATCCCACTTTTTCAGTCCCGATACCGATGCCTGGGCTTTGTGTATCTGTCGATTCCTGATACCGATCCAAAACTATTGTTGAGTTAATCATAAACTGTATACCCTCCACCTTATACCTTACTTGAAGAGACTAAAGGTAGCAGACTTTACTAACTAAACATAACTAAGACTTTTTTTCCCTTTTTGACCCCGCTCCTTTTGTTTTGCTGAGGTGCAGGAATTCATCGTGCTCCTTAGCATAGTGTTTCTGGATGTGCTTGATTAAAGTGGCAGTGTTGTACTTTGCAGTAATACCACCTCCCCATCAAACATTTACTTTGCAGACATTGCAAACAGCCGACGAACTAGTTGGAGTGGCAAGCGTGAAATATCTCCACACAGCCGACCCTCTGGCTCGCTCCATGTTGCTTCTAGCATGCGACACACGTGAAGATGACGCATGAAATACGTTCTGCTGCAACAAAAGAAAAAAAAAAAACCTGGATCAGCCAGTGGATCTGTTCATTTTTCTGATCCCCGATCCAGCTATTTTGTCAGTATCGCGGCCGACATCCGATCCTAATATCGGATCGGTGCACCCCTAGCGATGGTAGCCTGTTTGTTAGCCAAGATTGTTGCATTTTTAATCATCTGCTCGCTCCAATCGCCTCTTCTGACATCCTGCAACCAAAGACGTCTTGTTTGCATTGAAAGGCGTGTGGGTCGATTCTAAAGTCGAGTTCTATAAAACTTCGCGTCTCTTTTTGCAGTAGAGCAAGGAGTGACGTAGACCAATAATCCCTCTATACAAAGTGTTAAGACGGTTCAGCACCACAGGTAGTTACCGTTCAGGCATCCTGCATTCAGGCATTCGTCTGTCCAGCCAAACAGCAGTTTTGAGTTACGGTCAGTTTTTTTTTTCTCACAAAGGTTTCAAAACGTCCAGGTTGACAAACGGTTGGACTGTTGCACATTGAAGCCAGAGGGATGCATCTGCCAATTTTAGCTTTAAAATGGGTCACTAATACAAAACTGCTGTACTTGTCTGGATCTGGAATGGCACATTTACTCCTGCGGCGACGGCTAGACAAAGAACAGAAGCCTCTTTTTTTTTGAAGGCTTTTCTTCTGTGCCAGTCGAGCAGGAATAAAACTGGCCCAGAAACAGACTGATGAGCTCTTAAAAGCACATGCAGACTCATTCTTTGACATGCGGGCTATCGGATTAACACTTGTTTTGAATATTACCAGTCATGTGGTGTTTTTTCACACGTTATTATGACTCATTTTGCTCCTAACAGCCCTTCTGTCTGTCATTCTTAACTGCGTATTTTCAGGTTATGTGACACATAAGCAACTAAGTGGCTGTTTTCCAGAAGAGCCTAAAACTGTTAATACTTTTCAACTCGGAGTGAGGCGCTGATGCTGTAGATTGCTATTGGGAGACGAATTTAAACAAGGCTCCTCATCTCTGCTCTCTCCTTTCGTTGTTTTCTATTCTTTTCACCCCCTTTTTTGTAGTCAGTGTCGCTTAGCAACAGGTTTGTTGGATGAGTGAAACCCAAATTGTCAGAGTGGCCTGGGCCGACTGTTCAACCCTGTTGTGTGTTATCGTCGTGATGTGCCGGTGGGAGGCCAAAGACTGCGTTTGTGCAAATGAAGAGAGTGCGCCTGGCTGTGTATGTTTACCGGTGGACTCTTAGTTGTTTCACCTCGAGGCAGCTTCAAGGAGTGTGTATGTTTGTGTCTGTGTATGTGTGAGTGCGCTCCAGGCAAATGTTTTGTTTTTTTTCCCCCTTCACACAAGTCGGTAAGGATCGCCGAGGAGTGAGAAACTTGTCAGCTTCTGGTGTTATCAAAGCGTTTCCTGCCTACATGTATATAGGTTTAAACGCAGAATTCACCTTCAGTGGGTTGTCTGTTGGCTTTGAATCTCAACCAGCGTTACTTAAACTCCCGGTCAAATATTCCCAACCTCTGAACACCTAGATTTTCCAACAGGTTGTAGTTTAATAGCTGACAGTGGGCTGATGTCAGTGTATTGCTTCTGAGGATGTGCTGATCCAGGACCTGCTCTGGATTTATCTAATTGATCCCTGGAGTTAGATAAGCCTACGCCTGCAATATAAACTGCAACATAATGAGAGGAGTGTTGTGACACAGATATGTAGGTTTTGGCTATGAATAATTCTGAATAACTGCTTAGGGCAATTATTAATAAGATTAATAATTTTATGTCAAAATTACCAAGTTTGGGGCACCATCCTGTAATTCAGTAAAAATAATAGCCAAATAGTTCAGTCTCAGTTCAGTTCAGTTAATGTTTAGGATTACCTGCCTGATAAGGCTGAGGTAAGTAAACAATAGATGAAGGAATAAGTTATTGGCATACTTTGAACTGCAAGCCACTACACATGTATGTGGAATAATAACAAACGTCTACCAAAATACAAGAGTTTATTACAATAAGAATTCAACTTTCAGTCGAAATACTTTAATCAACAACCTCACTACACAGCCAAACTACTAAGTGAAGGATGAATGAATAACAAACTACCAAAAGCAAAACAGTAAAATGGACAAATATGCAAAGAAATAAAAACAATAACCAAAAGATGTATCATGATGTCACTGTCCAGAATGAATATGTATGCTTAAAGACCAAGGCTTGTATTGAAGAGCTTTGAAAGTGAAGCTAAGTTAGTCTTAAACTAATTGGAATTAGTTTAAGACTAATTTGCACATTTTGGGTCACAATGCAAAGTAGAAGTGGAAACAAAACATTCTTTGGAGGAAGTAATGTTTAAATAAACCATTTGCTGAATTAGAAATCAGTAACCTTGGGAGAATTTATTCTATTTTATGGATCGGTCACCGCAGTGATTGATCTAATTTTGTTTCAAAAACGACTTATACAATCAGTTTTCTGTTATAAAGCCGATCTGTAGTCTGAATACCGTAGATAGCAGTTCTTATTGTGTATGAATGCTTACAGTCTGAGAAAGCTACACTTATCAGAACAGGCGTGCAGAGCTAATTTATGTAGAGCAGCTTAGAGCCACTCTGTTTTAGATGAGCACCAAAGAACAAAGGAAAAACTCTGGTGGAACTGAGTAACTTGTGTTGCGTGATTTAAAATGTCAGTCAGAAACCTTTAAAAACTCTGTTTATACTTAAACAATTGAAGATTGAAATCTTACAAATGCAGCTAAAACACAGTGAAATAGACAATCAAAACAAACCTCAATTTGTTTATCTTAAAGGGGCTATGTGCAACTTTTTCCCCAAAATAAACGTAACAATAGCCTTTTGATTTGACCATTTATGACTCAAACATCTCCTGATGAGCATACTGACACCTTGTCAGCTCACAGTGGGTGCACCTATAAGCCTGTATCCAATTTGTTCTATTTTCTGTCGGGTCGGATTTTTCCCCGCTGTCTGCAGATGTGACGTGGAGCGCGTTCATGTTAAATGTTTCAGATCACTCTGCCACCACCGCTAGTCAGCTGTCAAAGTTGTCCTTGGTCTCTTCTGTGTATTCGCACAATCCATTGAACTGCTTGCGAGTGCCAACAGTAACTCCACATAAGACTGAAAAAGTTAAACCCCTGACAAGCGCCCGAAAAAGATCGAAGATTGAGAGCGACCGGCGTACGAGCGCGCGCTGCGAGAGCGAGCAGAAAGGAAGAGCAGTTCCGTTTTTTGGCCACAGGTGTCAGTCGCGAGTTTAAATTTCAGAAAATTGCATATAGCCCCTTTAAGCGAAATTATCTCTCCCCAGACGCAACCTTACTTGAAAGTTTCTTAGATCTCCATTGAAGGGTGGCAACGATGTCTGAAAAGACTGGCGATAAAGTAGAGGTAGGGTGGCAGCTCTTAGCTAGCCCGTTAACTGTGGCTGCGTGGAGCGCCGCTAGCAGTCAGTCCTCGTGGGTTACAGAGCCACCGTTCGCTCAGAACATTGTCGTCCTGTTGCCTCGGTTGTGGTCAGCAATCTCCCCTTTCCACGGACTCAGCTCGCCCGCGTCGAGAAGCAGCCCTCGGCTCCCGTAGCAGGCAATTCAGCGGCAGGGTAGCTGGCCGGCGGAGTGTCAGCAAAGAGAGGCTCCCTGTCTTTCTGTGGAATCTGAAATTCAAAATATTCGTTCTGCATAGTTTTGAACAAGCCATTCAGGACTTATTTCATCAGCCGAATACAGTTCACCTGATCAATCATCAGACTGTAAAAATCTGTTGGATCCAATGAGTTTCTTCCAGAAACTCTCTTCCTCCCTCGCCAGCGAAGGACAGAGTTTGCGTGCTGTTCTCTCCCGATGTGAGACCGGCTGGTCTCATGGGCAAAACAGGAAGCACGGAGCTGAGCCCTGTGCTCAAATAGGGGTGATAATGTACCATTAAGACCTCTTTTCCTGTTGAAGCTGAAACACATTGTGAGATTATCAGTCCTTACGGCTGGAGGTCTGTGTTTGGTCCTGTCACCATGGCTGTGTCCCAACAGGAGTAAAAAGATTCCCTTGTCTCACTAGCCTATTTTACAAAAAAAAAAAAAAAGATAGGGTGCTTAGGGAAAAAAATACCTATATAAATATGCAGGTATTTGCATTTATTAAAATTTGGTCTAGTTCTCAAATGAGGGAAGAATGGACTGGGAGATTGATGGGCGGATCGGTGCGGCATCTGCAGTGATGCGGGTGCTGTACCGATCTGTGGTGGTGAAGAGATATCTGAGCTGAAAGGCAAAGCTCTCGGTTTACAGTCGATTTACACTCCCACCCTTATCTATGGTCACAAACTCTGGTTAGTGACCGAAAGATCTAGATTACGGATGAAAGCGGCAGAAATTTTCCTCTGCGGGGTTTCTGGGCTCAGTGTAGCATTTGACACTGTTGACCATTACATATTATTGAAATGACGGGAAAACTGGGTCGGGATCTCTGGCACAGTACTTGGCTGGTTTGAGTCTTACCTAAAGAACAGGGACTTCTTTGTGTCTCATCGGAACAGACAGAAATCACATGTGGGGTGCCCCAGGGCTCCATTCTGGGACCCCACCTATTCAATGTCTACATGCTCCCGTTAGGTGCAGTAATGGACTCAGACCTGAACCTCCAGGGTCACATAGAGGGAATCACAAGGTCAGCCTTTTATCAACTGAAGAACATTTGAGAAATTAAAGGACTTAAGTTACAACGAGACCTTGAAAAACTCCTGGCGTTGATCTTTAGTGGAATTGATTACTGCAATAGTGTCCTCACAGTTTCTATGCTCCCCTTATCTGGAACAGACTTCCTGACGAGTGTAGGGCTGCTGAAACTCTGAACTGCTTTAAATCGAGACTAAAAACCATCTGTTTAGAATTGCCTTCGAGTAAATGCTTGATGTCATATGTATGAAATGTGTTCATGCTCTCTTGCTTTTTTGATTTGTGTATCATGTGTAATGTGTGTTTCTTTTATTTTTTATTTCCAATGTTATATTCCATGTGTTTTTTTAAAATCACCAAGTCATGTAAAGCACCTTGAATTACCCTGCTGTTGAAAGTGTGCTATACAAATTAGATTGCCTTGCCTTGCCTTGCCTCACAGGTCTGCCTAAAAAGTCAATCAGACAGCTGCAGCTGATCCATGTATGGGAAGAAGGTGCTCTGGTCACAACTGAACTTTCACATGCCAAACACAGTGTGTGACTTAAACTAACATTTCAGATTACCCTGAACACACCGTCCCCATGGTGAAACATGATGGTGACGGCATCATGCTGCAGGGATGCTTAACCTAGTCAGGAGCGCGGCAGCTAGATACAGAGGTGGAGTCTCTTGATGTTCAAAGCTGGTAGTCGTTTCCCGAAAGACTTGCAGCTGTAAATGCAGTCAAAGGAAGGATTCTGAGGGGCTGAATACAAATGCACACCACACTTTTCAGATTTCTTTGGTCAAATTTGTCCCTTTCTTCCCACTTTACAGTTATGCAAAACTTGCGTAAAACTCCATGAAAATGTTACATTTCCGGTCCTCCATCTACATGCTCTCCATCAGACCCCCTCTTTACAGCAACAGTAACAGCTGTGCCTCCCTTCTTCTGCATCAGAACCCTTCACACTCACATGAACAGACATATGGGAGCCCTCAATCCACAGTCTCTTCAGTCATTAATTGTTTATATATCAGAAGCTGCTTCCAGGACTTTTAAAATGCATAAAAAAGTTGAACAGCCACTTTGGTGTTTAGATGCCTTTTGTCTCTAGATAAGTTTACAGGAGCTCAAAGTAAAATTTTCTCCAGCAGGTATACACTCAATAAAATATATATTTTTTTGTCCATAATTTTTCAAATATTCCTTCAACACCAAATTACTTGGCAGAGGAGCTCCTCAGATATAGATAAAAGCACCAACTTTCGGCTTCTGAATGCCTCCACAATGAAAACCGACAGGATGACTCTAATTGGTTGTCCCCACAATTGTCCCCACATTGGCTGGAAATTGTCATAAACATTGTTATTACAAGGCCCACCCATTTCCAGAAATGATGTTTGGCTGATTTAAATATCAGACATGAGAGATCAATGCCTGCTATAAAAATAATGATACAATCTGCCTAGCAACTAATCAAAATAACTTCTGATTGGATGAAAACTGGCTGCTTTCAAAGGACACTTTAAAAAACAAATAATATAAACAATAGATTTTAGTTTAGATCATTAAAAACATCTATTCATACAATATTTTAGCTGTATTAGCGCCTAAGAGAAGACCTGGACCTCTTTTGTCTTTTTCTTCAGTTTTCCCCTTATTATCTCCTGTCATTCTTTATCAAACTGATAATAAAAAAAAAAGCTGGTTGTCCGACCACAATAAGCGTTCCCTGTGAAACAAGACGGCGTGAAGAAAAACAAACAGTAAAGCAATTAAAACCATGAACGCTACTGTTTAGCAAAAAATCCTAAGGGTAAAATCTGTCCATCAGTTTGTGGGCTGACGCTGAAGCATCCCTGGGTTAGGCAGACAGATGCAATGGCTCAAAATAAGTATATTTATTGTTCGGAAGTGGCCTAGTCAAAGCCTGGACTTAAATCAGATTAAGATTCTATGATGTGACCCTACATCTGCTGTTGATGCAAAAAAAAATCCTCCAATGTGGCTGAAGTAAAACCTTTCTTTCTTTCTTTCTTTCTTTCTTTCTTTCTTTCTTTCTTTCTTTCTTTCTTTCTTTCTTTCTTTCTTTCTTTCTTTCTTTCTTTCTTTCTTTCTTTCTTTCTTTCTTTCTTTCTTTCACTTGTTGAGCTGCTTCCTTGATTGTTTTCATTGATTTCTAATGTAGAGAGTGTGTGCCATCGACTGCTATGATGAATCGATAGTTTTAGTGATCTGGAAGAAGCTCGGCCTGATTAGGCAGAGGTGGAAGCGGTTTGTCCATTGATCCCTAAAGATTCTTGTCTTTTTCATCAACAGGAGGCTGTTTGCATGTACCTGCACGTGCATGGCTGTGTGTTTGTGTATTTAAGATTGCCATGTCATGTTGTATTTACTTCATTAATACCGTTTAGTTTTAGTCCAAATGAAAGTTATATTCATATAGAAAATTTCAACTAAAGCAATTTAACTTATGCTTCATGTCTCATTTATGAAGGTCCCTGGAAAGGAAGCTGCAGAGACCCCTACTGGCAAAGTCTCGTACTCTACCCAGCATCCCCCAGTCTCCAACTGTCTCCAGGGTCCACCACTCTGACTTGATTGGTGGGAGTCCTCCCCGCAGGAAAAACCCTCATCCTGCCACCAGCCAATCAAAGGCCTGCACTCTGCCTCTGGCAGGTAATCAGCTATTCAAAAAATCAAATTCAAAAATTCAAAATTCCCTTTATTGATCCATTTGGAACGTCACTTGCAGAGACAATGCCAGCACAAGCGCAATAAGAAAAGGAAAAAGGAAAAAAAATACAAACAAACCACATACACTGACATACATACAGTAATAATGATAGATAAAAAGAAATAATAGAAATGCATATAAATTATTCATATAACCTGATGTTAACAGGGTATAGTGAAAGTGAAGAACATGTGAGGAGTCTGAGGCGATCTGGGAGCCTTTTCACAGGACTCTAGTGTTGTAGATGGTAGTAAGTGACTGCTGCTCCTTATCTATACTTATTTTGATCATTTTAGCAAGAGTGAGTGAACCAAGGCAGGCCGTGATGTTGAATGTGAGATTCATTGAAACATTTAAGGAAAAAGAGGCGCTGTGTTCCCTGTCGAGTTATAATGTGAGTCGATTATGAAGCTGAGGTTCTTTTATGACTGAACCTTTTCGGTGATTTGACTGTTTACAGTGAGTTAGGGAGTGGAGAGATGTCTATGGTGAAAATGAATGACCATTTCTTTAGTCTTGGAAACATTCATGTCCAAATAATTCTCTGTACACCAATACAACACAGGCTAGTTGTAGCCTCCAGTAAGAAGGAGGCTACAACATAAAAGCATCAACATTTAAATTTTGCTTTTAGGGTTTGGTAAAAAAAAGCACAAGGCAACTTCTTTTGTTCTGCTTTTTCCTCCGTCTAATTGTGAGGAATTGTGTTCATACTTTTAGTGCCTTAATTGTTGCTTCAATAAGTCTTTTTCTAAGGGGATCATGTATGTTTTCAGCACTAGTTATTTATATGTCTGACACCTGGAACTTGCAAAAACGACCTCCTAGAATTTGATTAAAACATGGCGGTGCAAAAATTGCATGACTAAAAGGTGAATTAATTAAATATTGGTGCAGATTTGGAAACAGAAAAGTGAGAACTCTGCCTTTCCATTGGAGCTTGTTAATATATATAGAAAAATGTCCTAAAGGGTGTATATTAGCTCAAAATGATGAATAAACATGTAGCACTGCACAGTATGACTTGTAAATGGTAAAGGACCACCATTCACTAATAGGGCAAATTTTCCACAAATCCTGACCGGCAAATAGGCGGGTGTCTTCTGTAATAAAAGTCCCATAGATAGAATTATTGTTTACATCACAGTGAGTTTGTAGAAACGTGAAGAAAGGCTGGAAGCTAACGGCTAGTCAGACGCACGCCTGGTTTAAGCTGATTTCTGATGTTGAAAGTAAAACAAGCAAACCGCAGTTTCATCCGTCTGACGCAGCAGTGATGTGATGTAAAATTGTGCTGTGAGCTTGTGAAAGGTTGAGGTTTTTTTTTCTTGTCGGTCTGATCCTGATCAGTGATCAGCTTTGCTTTTCTGTCACGTATTTTCCAAAGTGAAAGCAGAGCGATGCTTGTATACTCCAGGTTAAACACTGACTACTCATGAGTACTGCACAGAACACACTGGTTATGAAGTAACGGCATCTTGAACTTATGGTTACATGTCGGTGTGCTTCTCTTTAGCTGCTGGTACAAAGTGGATAAAAGCCCAAACTGAAGTCTTCTCAGATATGTCAATCGTGACCCATTTCTTTCACCTTTTCCCGTCTCCTGCTCTGATTCTCTGATATTTGCTTCACATGACGGAGCGCACAGAGCATCCAGTTGTCTCAGAGGTAGCAGATGGTGGTATATCCTCTACCTCACTCTTTCTGTTCCCTCGTCTCTCTCTCTCCTTCTTGCTTGTAAATCAAACAGCGTTTCCTTACCTGAGAGGAAAAACATGTCACAGAGAATCCTGAAGCTGAAGCCTCCTGACAGAGAGCGCTTTCATTTGAAAGAGAAATCCGTCCCTGTTAAGGAAACACTTACAGGTAATGTGAAAGGATAGAGTACAGCGGGGATTTATAAATAAAACAGAGATTATCGGAGGTAAAATATTTTTTTCCATTATCATTGCTCAAGAAGACATGATCCTAAACCTAACAGATACAAAGAAGTAATGAATACTATGGAAAGTGTACTGTTTCAATACTGACCTGCAAACAGTGGTTATGCATAATAATGCATCAGTCTGCAAGTCTCGTTCTCGATTGCCACTGTCTTGCTCCAGCACACCTGAATCAAATGAATGGTTTTTGACCAGGCTTTTACAAAACTTGCTGATTTACCAAGGAGGAAATTCAGCCTTTTTATTCCGTTGTTGGAGCAGGGGTGCATTTAAAGGTTGCAGGACAGCAGAACTCAAGGACTAGAGTTGCAGACCTCTGCATCAGTAAATTCTCAGTGGATACACAGATTTAAAATGCTTTCAAATGTTCTGAGTGGGTCATTTTGTAAACCATTCCATCGAAGCTATCAGCTATATTGTGGGCTGAAAAATTTGTCCATTTGCAGACATTTTTCTAAAATATTTGAAAGAAAATGCAGCTTGGGAAGCTGAAATACCTAGGTGCAATGCTACTTGACATGCTATTGGCGGGCAAAGCAACCAATCCAGGAGCACCATTCTTTTTTATTGGTCCTGATTGGATATACCTCCTAGACTGCAGAAAAGGAGAACCACGGATGTCAGCTTTTGTGGTAGTGCTTAAGCTGTTTCAACTGTGTGTATTAATTCATATTAAGTAGAGCTGTTACGGTACATGTATTCTGATTTTTCTGTACGGCCCAGCCGGTTCGGTACGCACGTGTACCGAACAATTCCAGCTGTTTTCTACCTGAACACATGCAGAATGTTTATGTGCTAAACTCAGTGCAGTGCAATGTTCCGCACAGCAACTTTAAAAAGTGACACCAAAACGAAACAAAATGGACTCCTAGCTATCACTAAACTCTGCTATTCGTGAACATTAATGGTTTCTCATGCAGCTACAGTAGAAAAAGAAAGATGGACCGAACCAGAACTTTGTCAGCGAACGCATCTTTCAACAGCAATAAGGTCCATAACACGCTCTGCACTGAACTGAATGACTCACCTGAAGCAAAGTCAAGCTGAATTTAAACCAGCTGCCAGTAGCATCCAATCAGCTCAAACTCCTTATGTTGGACAAAACACGAGTCGGTGGAATCCCCGTTGATGAGGAGGGATTTCCCAACAGCTGTCCGTGGTGCATTCAAGTACAGCTTCAAAGTGATCTAAGCATGTTTTATTTTCAAATCTGGTCAAAGTATTATTTAAACATTTCTAAACCTTAACACTGACTGTTCTTAAGTGGTTATATTGTTTCTACTCTGACTAAGTCTGTTTGTACAATTTTATTTATGAAAGAAATTGAAAGGAAGGAATTCAGGAAGTAAGTTTCTTTGTTTAATCCTGATCAAAGTAAAATAAAAATAAAAACGTCAGATGCACATTTGCATTAATTTCTCTTGATTAAAGTGTACCAAAAATGTACCGAACTGTGACTAAAACCCCAAATATGTACCGAGCTGTGATTTTTGTGTACCATTACACTTCTAATATTACGGTAAATAGGGTGTTTGAACTATTAAAATAGACAGTTATAATTGTTTTTAGAGGTGGCTTCAAGTGTTCGCGGGCAGTTTTGGTCCCTAACCTCTGCGAACACCAGGGCTCCACAGTATAATAAGACCTTCGCCTGTTCTGATTACAGATCCTTACAAAGGGCTTCATGATTCCGTTTTTAAGGTTTAGGCTTTGGGATAATTAAAGAAAAAAACATCTTAACACCTTCCTGTCTTTTTAACACTGGAAACCCTTTGCACAAACCCCTCTGCTGCTGCTAGCGATGCTCTGACCTCTGTGTCGCACTTAGAGAAGAAAAACAAACATAAAGAGGGAAACATCAGAGGGGGAGACCTTATTAACACAAGGAAAGCTTTCATTCTGAAGTGAACCTCAGTCCTAGTGGATCGGCTGAAAGATGCATAAAGTAATAACCTTAAAATGAACTCAAACAGCTTTTCAACAGTGATTTAAAAAGAGTTTAATTTTTCACCTTTTAAAGATGGAACTTCTTCCTAGTTGGTTCAACTGCCAGACATTAACTGTTGTTCATCCTTGCGGATTAAATATTAGGGCCGACACAATACATGGTCATGTGACTTTCAACCAGTTTTATGCATTTACTGTCGTTTTTGAGAAGAATCCTCTGGAGGAGCTGCAGAGATCCACTGCTCAGCAGGGAGAATTTGCTGACAGGACTACTGGAGGACGACATGGACTTACTTTTTTATTCCAATATTATGTCAAAAACGATAAAAGTAACAATAAAAGTCTTTAAATACTCCAACCAAATCCACATGATCACACTTCCACTACTGTGTTTAACAGTTGCAATGAAATTGTTTGTCATGGCATGATCAGATAGAACTGTCCAAAACTACATCATGCTGCAGTATTCTCTTTGTACAAACCAGGCCCACATCACCACTCCCTCACTACCATGTTTTCTTTCAGCCATGGTACAATTACAGTCAGAGCTTCACAAACACAAACATAAGTTTTCAAACAAGACATCTTCCACTCACCAGCTCCGTTAACGTTCGTTTTTACGGTTTATTCAATTGTATCAAAATCACTTGGAGTCCGTTTTTATCCTGATAATCTGTTTTCCCCGATAACTGTAAACGACAGGATAATTGACATCCCTAGACAGGTTATCTGGTGTTTATAATAGGTGACATAGCAATCAGCTCTATCCTTAACACACTGTGGAAAACTGCGGTGGCAGAATCATGCTGTGGGGAGCCTTTACTACCCAAAAAAGACTAGCAGCTGTAACAGAGTATTGAATCAAGGAGATTGACACAAATGCACGCCATAGTTGTCGTGTGTGTTAGTTTTTTCCATCTTAAAATGACACTTAGCTTATGACCTATTATGCAAACTCTACATTAGGGGGGAATTATGTTACGCATGCAGACAAAGAATGTTTAACTTCTCATTTTCTTTGATAAAATTCTAATCCAAGTCGTCACGACCTTGTTTAGAGATTAATTTCATTCCAGACGGGTTTCGTTCCAACACACCCAAGACGAACAGAACTCAATTAACCTTACAGAGCTTTTCTGATGCCCCCCATCCCCCCACCCAGGTTCTAAAAATATCACGGCCAATATTCAATCTGTTTCGCAGCGTTTTCATTAATTTTAGTGTTTAACGCGTGGTAAGAAAGTGTAGGGAGAAATGATCTGCCTCTGTCTGGGCCATCTTGGCCTTCTGTTGAAACAATGACAGGACTGTTTTATCAATAAACCCACTTTATTATGGGAGCCTGAGCTTCATCCATCAATGGCCTAATCCAATAACTCCTTCCTGTCTCTGCGTTTAACGACCCCAGACTGAACACTTGGTTGATTTAGACCCAGGTCCTGCCGTTTTATGAACATCCTAACTGCCTGCGTTTCTCTCCGCCGTCTCCTCTCGTTCGGCTGTTGCTCCGATGCAAATATCAAATTAAGAGAGCTCACGTGGCTCCTTGTTGCCTAGCAACTACTGTCATCGACCATGATGCGACCTCGCTCCTTTCACCACTCTTTATCCCTCCAGGAGAGGGAAGATAACTTTTTTTTTTCTCTCCACCGCTGCTCCTCGGTTTAATAACCGAGCCACACTTCATTCAGAGATTTAAGCCTCCGCTGATATTAGTGAGGACGGCTCAGTGGGAGTAACTCACCAGTCTCTCTCTGTCACGCTGTAATTCAGCTGGGGAAGCCAGGTGTGTTCTGGCAGCTAATCGGTGGAAATTACACCAATATATTTTCCACTCTGTTTTGCATTTGATCCAAATGAAAAAAAAAAATGTAACAAGATATCAGTTTCTTTAATCTGTATTTCCTATTTCTCACACGAAGGAGTGCATTCAGTCCATCCCTGGACCGATATAATTAGATCAATTCCCTTATACCTCGTTTCCACATAGAGGTACGGCAAGGGTTGTAAAAGTACCGCACCGTTCCCGGCCCCCCTTCAGTTAGAGCTCCATAGGACGATGTGGTGACTAGTGCATTACGTTTGTCGTCGTACTAGTGTCCAGTGAAACCTAGTTTATACTTCTCCATCTGCAAATTTGCACAGGCATGGACACGTATCGACAAAGACATTTTCCTTTTAGACTTCTCCGTTGCCTGGGGAGTCTTGCAAAGCAAGTCAACGCCAGGACAACAGGAGGCCTAGCGCATTTCTGGGGAGGTCCTCCCACTATTGCAGTCACAATTCTGGTCAACTGCAGTGTATTTACTTCTTTACTTTTCATTTTTTTAACAAAAACTCTTCACTTGAACAACTTTTGCGCTTTTCAATGCTCAGAAGATGCTACATTACCATAAACTCCCTCAAAATATCTCTTCAAATGTAAATTTGATGAGTAAAAAAATCAAAAACCTAAACCGCCTCAGATTAGTCACCACCACTAAACGCCCAGCCCCCCCGCCCCCATGAGAAAGTATTTTCTGGATATTTTTTAATGAATAATAGCTTGAGTAAGATAAACAGCTTCAATTAGTCAGAAATATTTGTGTTGTCTGTATTTATGTTTATGTTAATCTTTGATCTTTATGTTGTGAGTCCAATATCTGTCACTCAGTTTAAGCCCCGCCCCCTTTGTATTACAGCCCTGCTTCCAGCCCGGGTTTTTATTTAGGTGAGACACCCCAAGATCATCACTGGCCCCCATTTAGCCCTCTTTAAAAGCTTCCTAGATACACCCCTGCTCAGCAGTCTTAACAAGGCATTTTCAAGCGCATATAAACATTAAAATTCAAGAATTAATGCCTTTAAATACTTTGAATATGATGCATTGAATTAAAACTCACTCAAAGGTTAAACACAGCAGGACTGACGCTCATTAATAAATACAGTTATTATTTCAAACTCTCAGCTTGGATGCGGTGCAGTCAAAGTGCGCCATGATGAAAAGTCGCTCAGCCCATAGAAAAAAAGAGAGATGTTGAGGAAAGCTGGACCATGGAAACAGATTTAAATCCTAAATGGTTCAGCTCCCATCAATCACCTAAAGTTTCTGCTCTAAGACCAACACAACTAGTGCAGACTTTGGTCTCAAACCTGTTGGACTCGGTCGACGTCACAAATTAATTCGTCTCACAGATTTTTTTATTATTTTTTTTCATCGCAAATGAAACATATCTGTCCCACTGTGCGACTGTCCATGCCGATTTTCAAGATATTTTTTGTGACCATATATAGCATTTGCAAGGTGAGACGGGAAACAGATGGGTCAACAGGTCTGACCATTTACGTTTTTTTTGACACCGAATCCTGTTTTCATGATGACAGTTCACTGTGGAAGGGTTTTCTAAACCATGGGGAGACTGGAGACAGGGGATTCATCTTTTTCTCAAGCTAAAATATTACTTTGTATTGAACCTATTTACATGCTTTACTTACTTTTATATTTATTATGTCATTGCTATATTAATGAAGATTTTTTTCATGAGCCTGATTTTTCTGGTGCCCCATGGGCCCTTGGTGTCCTACGCATAGCGTGTTAAGCGCGTACGCGGAGCTCCATTGCTGCTTTTTGTGCACAAATATGATAAAAAGCTCCTCACTTGCGATTGTAACGGACGCTAAACACTCAAATTGTGTTATGAAAGACGTTCTTCGATCTGCTCCATGTCTGCCGCTAGATATCTCAGTATCCTGTTGACGAACTAAAACGGAGTAGCAGGCACGTCGCCAGTGGGCCGTGTGGGGTCCAGGCCAGCCCAAGACAACAGCCCAATTACAACACCCGTGTAATCTAACTTGCAACCATGCAATGTATTGACCCAAGACGACCAGCAGAGGGTGCTGTAAGCTGTTAATTTTGACTTTTGGAGGCAGTAAAGAAGATACTGTATCTTTGATACTGTCGTATGGCAAAATGAACATTAAAGCTCGACTTGATGAAAACAAGAGCAAAGCTAGCACAAGGAGGGGCGATGCTAATACATCACCAGTCTTAAGCCCTCCGCACACGAGAGCTATCTGCTGAGCAAAAAGTCCTTCGAGGACGTTTGCTCAGCAGATAGCTCGCTGTGTGCGGCAAATTGTTGGTGAGATTTCTGCCTCATGAGGTGTTGATGTTTGATATTTGAGGCAAAAAACTCACTGTGTGCGCTCTACTTGAGCTGAGTGCTGAGGGCAAATACTCAAGTGACCAATCAAAACGCAGTCTCCGCTCACATGATTCCAAGATGGCAGCCCACTGTTTTTACGTCAAAACAATGAATGAAACAGAGACAGAGATGGATTTGGAGGAAATGCTTCTTCTCATTTTGTTTGTGAGGCGTCGCCGCCGCCACCATTTGAAGGTTAGGAAAATATGGGTTACGGTCGAGTACCCACGAGTTTATCTTCTAAAATGTAATTTTCTCTGTGGGCTGCCATCTTGGAATCATGTGAGCGGAGACCGCATTCTGATTGGTCACTTGATTATTTGCCCTCAGCACTCAGCTCACGTAGAGCGCACACAGTGAACTCATCAAAAATTAGCCGCACACAGCGAGCTATCTGCTGAGCAAACGGCTTCGAATGACTTTTTGCTCAGCAGATAGCTCTCGTGTGCGGCAGGCTTTAGAGAGGCAAATGTGACGATGAGTGACATCCTGTTATACCAGTCAGTGGCGGAATGCACCAATTTGCTGTTTGCCAACTGCCGATAAACACAAACAAGATGAACGGTTCAGTGTCATTTTTAGGCTAAACTGAAGATGCTAACGGTAGTTATGATTAAAACTTGGTGAGAAATACACTGAAGGAAGGGAATTATCAAAGTTTTGAGCGGCAGATTGTGTTGGATTGTGGAGGTAAAACTTGTGGACTAGCTGTTTTAGTGAAGGACATAAACTGGAGCCTCGTGGATGTAAAACGATGATATGACATAATGGCTTCAAACAGTGAGTTGCACATTACCCTTGCACTCTCCATAGCCTTCGACAGACATTTAAAGAATTGGAGTCAGCCGCAGAGCTCTTGTGTTGACGAATGATGGTGCTGCATGTCTCCGAACCCCCTGCTGACTGAGAAGTTTAAACTAGGCTTGAGAGCCCAACTGGCGGTGAAAAAGCTGTCCTGAACATGCCGGACCAAAAAGTAGAGTACCGGATCGCACTGACCCATTGCCGTATCGCTCAGTGGAAACGAGGCTTTAAAGTCTAAAATGAGTAATCCTTGCATCGGATTGGACTGCAGAGCCAGTGAATTACTTGTGTTTTCTGTGGCAGTGATGTTGCAGCAGCAGAACTTCTGGATGTAGAAATGTCGTGTTTACGCCAAATGTGCCTGCCAAGTCTATTCATACAAATTATTCACACTTTGTCTTGTTAAAACCAGCGTTGGGATTAATGCGTTATTATGTAACACGTTACAGTAACTACGTTATTACTGTGGTAACGAGCATGGTAACTAGTTAGTTTGCCAAAATCAGGAACAGATTTATCGTTACTGGGATTTAAATAGAGTCGTTATTTGTTACTTTGCGTGCCTAACTAAGGACTGCAGTTTCCGTGGTGGACTTCTTTTTTTTAAATAAACTTTATTGAAAAGGGTTGTACATACAACTAACTGTACACCGAACAGCAGACAGGTGCTCCAATATATACGTAAAATAGAATACAAACAAATAATAAATAAATCAAAGTAAATTCAGGTTGGTAATGTCAGTTCCGTGACGGAGGTAAACAGGCGCAGGTGACGCAGTGACATAGGCTACAAGTTAATGAAACTAGAACCATGGCAGCAGTCGAAGACGGTCCAGGCGTGGGATTTCTCTCGTGGAAATGTGCACGTTATTTTTCCTTTCTGCCGGTAAAAGACAAGAACATTGTGGTGAACTGTAGTCTCTGTGGAGGTCCTACAACTCTATCCAAAAGTGACACATAAAACAGACAATGTCATTTCTAATTTAGTTTTATTCATTTCATCATTCACTTGCACTCGCACTACTTCACTGCCATTTTATGTTCAGGCCATTAGGTGGCGCAGTGCACTTGTGGCAGGATAGGTCTAACATGTAAGCAAGCCAGAAGACTGGCAGCCTTGCTGGCTATTCAGTTAGGAAAGCAACACATTAATAAGAGAATTATGAGTAAAAACAAAGTTAATTTCCCTAGTAACTAGTTACTTTGAAAGTAATGAGTAACTTAAAGTATCTGAGTTACTTTTGAAAGAAGTAACAAGTAATGTACCTAACTTACTAATTTAAAGTAACTTACCCAACACTGGTTCAAATCACAGACTTTGCTGTATTTTAGTAGCACATAACTGTGAAGTTGAACATGTAAGGTTCATTAGTGTTGAATCCCCCTTTAGTCTGATGTAAAATCCAGTCCAAGCTGTCCTCAGAAGTCAGTTGATGACTAGATAAGGTCCGCCTGTGTCTCATTTATTCTCAGCGTCTTGAAGACCAAAGACCACAGGACAAAGGTTAGAGAGAATGTCGAGGAAAAGCTTAAAGCAGTCTTTGGAGGAGCTGCAGAGATCCACATCTCAGGTGGGATTTTCTTTTGACAGGATAACAGAAGAGTGGCATATGTAAGCCATTTTTAAAAGAAAAACCAATAAGTTGCCACAAGCCATGGAGGGCGACACAGCAAACATGCAGACGAAGGCTATCTGTTCAGATGAGACCAAAAAATAACTTTTTGACCCAAATCCAAAACACTGCTACTGCACTTCAACTCAACATCCCTACAATGAATCATGGTAGTGGCAGCATCATGCTGTGGTGATGCTTTTCTTCAGGAAGGACAGGGACTCTTTTCAAGCTTGATTAGAAGACAGAAGGAGCTAAATTGAGTAAAGTCCTAGACGAAAACCTTTTAGAGTACAGTGACCCTAAACGTACAGCCAGAGATACAAGGAGGGGCTTTGGAATGGCCTAGTCAAAGTCCAGACCTAAATCTACCTGAGAATCAGTACTGAAATATTGTTTTTTTATCTGTTTCTCATCCAATCTATCTAAGCTTGAGCTGTTTTGTCTTGAAGAATGAACAAAAATGTTAATCTGCAAAGTGTTGACACCTGGGCAAACTGAATACTAATGTGCTCTTCTATTATATAGAACCTGAATAATATACACTGGAGTTTGTAGCTATAACATAAAACAATGTGATAATTACTTTAGCTAGGCACCGTTTAGAATATTTTAACCATAAACTGTTTACAAAAAAGCTAAAAATTATAATCTTTCATTTTAACCACCATTCTCTTCTAAAAAATTCGGATTTTTAAAAACTTTTAATTTCATCTAGATTTACAAGAAACGTCGTCTTTCAGAGGAACTCACGATTCACCCATTGTCTGTTTTTTCCTACGCGTTCATTTACATGTAGCTGGTGCTCAGACTGCCTTCAGCAGCTCTCAGAGGAGGCTTCACACTGACAGCAGAGCAGGCACAGCTAGTTTACCTGGATTTATGTCTACAGACGTTAGCTCTGCTGGCATTACATGTCAGGGGAGTTTGAGAAAAACATTGAAAATGTTCTGATAAATGTCATCTAGGCATGAAAGAAAAAAATATACCTCACTGAGGAACATCATTAACTAACCAGAACGAAATTAAGGCACACACAAACTTATTGGCTCAGTCACAGGTTTTCTCCAGGTAACTCGGTTTCTGTTTAATGTCCAAAAAGATGGTCCTTAGGGTAACTACAGATTCTAAATGGACTCTGGTTATGATTCATACATTAAAGTGTCGTATAGGACACATGACAGTTGGAGTCCAGAGCACTGGGGTTGGTTGAACTGGGGTTTAAGAAAGATTTTGCTCAGAAAAAAATCAAAAACAAAAGAGATGAAAGGAATGGCCAAAGTAAACATAAAGATGAAGAAGACCAGTCAAGCAGTTGGTCGTCGCAGCAAGGCTTCTTACCAGTCGATCGAAATACATGAAGAAAAAGAAAATCAGGACTGGAGTGGATCCCTGCCTATTTCCAGTTTTAATATTCGCAGATTTACCCATTTGTGACATTTTCTGTGGAACGTAGCTCTGAAGTATTGACGGGAAATTCACAGATTTTATGTAGAGCCAGTCTAAAATATTAGAGAGAAAATTCAGCTTGGGGAGTCAAAACACCTTGACGCACCTTGCTACATGACATGCTATTAGCTGGCGTTTTTAAAGCATCCAATCTAGGTGCGCCATTCATTTTACTTGGTGCTGATTGGCCATATCACCAAGAGTGAAGATAAGGAAGACTAGATGTTAGTTTCCGTGGTTGTGTTAAGATGGTTTTATAAATGCATATTAAGGTATATTTGGCGTTTGAACTTTTAGCATCTAAATCCTTGAAAAGGTCTTGAACCTTCCTATTTATATAAAGTAAAAACAGCAATAAAGCAAGAAGCACACACAGATACATCAAGGCATTACCCAAAGGCAGCTCTACACAGATACGTTTTTAGTTGTGATTTAAAAGAACTCAGTGTTTCAGCAGCTTTGCAGTCGTCTGGAAGTTTGTTCCAGATTAGAGGAGCATAGAAACTGAAAGCTGCTTCTCCATGTTTGGTTCTAATTCTAGGGGATGTTGAGTCGACTGGAATTAGAGAACTTGAGTGGTCTGGGGTGGTTGGTATAGTAACAACAGATCTTCAACATACTTTGGTGCTAAGCCATTCAATGATTTATAAACTAATAAAAGTATTTAGAAGTCTATTCTCTGAGCTACAGGGAGCCAGTGTAAGGACTGTAGAACTGGGGTGATGTGCTCTACTTTCCTGGTTCTAGTGAGGAACACGAGCAGCAGCGTTCTGGATCAGCTTATAGTTCTTCGTCAGCAAGTTTGCACTGATACGCACACGTATCGACGGAGACGTTTTCCTCTCAGACTTCTCTGTTGCCTGGGGAGTCTTGCAGAGCTGTTCACCGCTGTGACAACAGGGGGCGGTGCACTTTATTGGGGAGGTCCTGCCCCTGTTTTTTTTCAGTGATGTTTCTGGTCAACAACAGTATATTTACTTCATTACTTTTTTTATTTTTAAAGTAAAACTCGTCGCTTGAACAACTTCCGCCTCTTTCAAAACTCAAAAAAACATTTTGTGCACAAATAGGATAAAAGCTCCTCAATCGCTATGGTAACGGAAGCTGAAGACTCATAAGTTGTCTTGTGCAAGACGTTCTTCGTTCTGCTCCATGTCTGCCACTAGATATTTTAAGCACTCTGGGGTTTTTTTTGTGCTGTTGACCAATTTAAAGAAAGTGGGACACTGACCCTGTGTGGACCTGCCATAGAGCGCTTGCATCGCCGGATAATGGCGCAGCGTGATACCGCGCCCCCACTGATGGAGAAGTATAAACTAGGCTTAAGGCGATGCTGAAGCTTAGCGGTGATTCGGCTTTCGCTGTGGAATCAGCTGCCTTCTAACACTAAACAGACTTCCTCACCTTCTGTTTTTAAGACCCACTTATTTTCATTGGCTTTAAACACAGATGTGATAGTTTTTGTCGTTTAGTATATGTATTTATATGTACATTCATCTCAGATGTTTGCCGTTTTGTTGTAATTACTGTTCAGCACTTTGGTTGACATTGCTGTGTATACAGTTCTCTATAAATAAAGTAGATTGGATTAGGGAAGCTCATAAAAACACACACTATGATTTTTGTAGATACCTTGTTGTTTGTGAAGTGAGTGCATGTTTGGTGCATCCGTGTTGCACAAAGATGGGTTTGGATCCGAAAGGACTATGATACCTCATAACTAACTTTTATTTAAGCAAATAAATCTAACATGAAAGGAACAATGTGTTCCCAGTTTCTTAAAAGAAGAAGCCGTTTTCAATCAATAATATCTTCATAATCTTATTTCTGTAACCTTTTAATTAAAACTCTTTGTTTTTAACCTCTCAAGTCAGAATTCAAATTCAAATTCAAAAATACTTTATTGATCCCAGAGGGAAATTAAGTGTTGTTGTAAAAACGATGATGGCTGTGGGCAGGAAGGATTTCCTGTAGCGGTCTGTGTTACAGCGAAACTGAAGAAATCTCCGACTGAAGACACTCTGTTGTTGTATGACAGTCTCATGAAGAGGATGCTCAGGGTTGTCCATAATCTTTTAGATTTTATGAAGAATCCTTCTTTGCATTATATTCTCCAGAGGTTCCACAGTCGTCCCCAGAACAGAACTAGAACAGAACCAGCCTTCTTTATCAGGTTGTTTAGCCTTTTTAAGTCCCTGGCTCTGATGCTGCTACCCCAACAGATGATGAAGAGATTACACTCTCCACAACAGAGTTGTAGAAGATCTGCAACATCTTGCTGCAAACCTTGAAGCACCTAAGCTTCCTCAAGAAGTACAGTCTGCTCTGTCCCTTCTTGTAGACGGTTTTACTGTTGCGCCTCCAGTCCAGTCTGTTGTCAAGGTGAACTCCGAGATATTTATACTCCTCAACCACCTCCACTTCTTCTCCCATGATGGAAACAATGTTTGACTTATCCCTGTTTCTTCTGAAATCTACAATCATCTCCTTTGTTTTGTTCACATTCAAGGTGAGACGATTGTTTCCACACCATGTCACAAAGCGGTCCACCAGCTCTCTGGATTCAGCTTATTGTCCATCTCTGATACACCCGACAATTGTAGTCATCTGAGTATTTCTGCAGATCTCAGGTCTCTGATTTGTACTGGAAGTCTGAGGTGTACAGAGTGAAAAGGAATGGTGAGAGTACGGTCCCCTATGCTGCTCCTGTGCTGCTGACCACCTGGCTTGACACACAATTCTTCAGTCTCACAAACTGTGGTCTGTTGGTCTGGTAGTCATTGATCCAGGCGATTGTTGAGGGCTCCACCTGTGTCTTCAGGAGTTTCTGACAAAGCAAATCAGGCTGAATTGTGTTAAATGCACTGGAGAAATCAAAGAACATGATCCTCACCAGGGCCGGATTTAGACAGCCTCACTAAGGGGTGCAAGTAAAATATCAGGGGGGGCGAGTCTGGGTGTACTGAAAATGTTTGGGGGTGTCACATCCCCCCAAACCCCTAAAATGCATAAGAAACGATGCTATCATCATATCAGTTCCTCTTTCCATATATCTGTCTTCTGCTTTGATCCATTCCTGACACTAGCCTCTGCATTTACCCGCGCTTGGGGCCGGCACAAATAGGACACTGGCTTGTGACCTGTTGAGGCTGCATTTATGTTTTTGTTTGTTTTGTCTGTCTGTCCGTCCTTTCAGTTTTTTGTCTTTTAATTTATTTATATCTTTTTTATTTCTTTTTTGTGTATTTGTCATTTTTATTTCTTTAGTTCTGTACAGAGCATGGCTTATATCAGTCATTATAGCATCAGTCGTCTGCTTTTCTGTGCAAAAGTCCTAACAAATGCATCCATATCTAGGCTGTTGTTATGTCCTTCTCATGAGCCAGAATAACAAAATTTATTTTTCTGTCATGTAGCATAGTGTAGCATAGTGTGGTGGAAATGGAGTAAGAACACGAGACCAAGTGGAGAAAGAGCTCTGGCATGATGCAGAGGATTTTCCAATCACAAGGGAGGTCACACATACATGAGATGGAGCTGAGGAAAGGCATTCTTATACCTGTGTAGATATTTGCAAACGGTGGAGAGGTCTACAAACTGTCATCATCAAAAGGGCCGCCTCAAAAGGTCAAGGAAAGATGGCAGAAACAATGAGAAGAAGAAATAACTGGTAGGTGGTTCATATATTCAAAGGAAAGTTGGTATAATGAGGAAAACAGAAAGAAACAGAAAGGAGTAAATAATGATATCTAGATTAGTATTTGGTCATACAGGGTTAAATAACACATTATTTAAACAGGGGAAACATGTTACAGGGAAATGTGACTTTTGTCTTCAAGAAGAGGCTGTGGAACATGTTACATTATTTTGCCTGAAGTAAACTGTTAAGAGAACTGGTACAAAAAGATATCAAATTGCAACTGGACATCCAGGACCTTTTAAACAACATTTCTAGTTCTGAAAAAAATATATATTTGCTGAGATATCTCAAGAAGACGAAATTAATAGAGTGAATAGTTTTTGTTTTTTAGTACTTATTTTAGTAAAAATAATTAGGGCATATTTAGTAGGCAACAAATGTTGCTTGCCAACCGCTATTAAACAGACGTTTGTGGCTTATGGTATTATTTTCTGTGTTTTTTGTTATAAGTTTCAAATGTCCTACGTTATTGAATTCACCTTGCATTTCGAACGTTCCTTGAATGCACCACAGGTGTGCGATGCAGCGTAGTATGGACAAGCTTCTGCGTGATGTTTGTGTGTGGCTTATACAAGAAAGATCGGTCTTATATACTTGTGGGATTATCTACCTATTATATACTTATGTAAATGGTTGAAATTAACCGAGAAACGTTTATGATTGGTCAGATGTAGCCTACTGTGCTAATACTGCATGGACATGCGCAGATCATTTCCATTCTGAGTGTCTGGATGCAGAACAAGCCGGCTCTCTAATCTGTAGAGAATATCGGCGATCAAGTTTCACAGAAAGTAGCTAAGGGTGGTCAGAAATGTCGCTAGATTTGTCGCTAGGTACTTTTTGGGACAAAAAGTGGTTAAGGGGGTCTGAAAGTCGTTAGAAACACTGACTGTGAGTAAGTGAGACGTAGAATGGCGATGACAAGCAAGTGCAGCGACTGCCCCATGCATCTACCAATCAGCAGCTACTTTGAATGAGAGCAGAGAGCGCTCTGACCATTTTTCTTGAAATATCTTTGAAATTTTGGATTTTTGCATGCCATCACGTCTCACCAGCACCTCCATGATGTGGGCAGTGGCGTGTCTAGAAATTTTTTGTTGGGGGGGGGGGGGGGGGGCACAGATTTGAAAAAAAGGTGGCACATGTAAATGGCCCATAACCTTGAAAAAGAAACTATTAACCGTTGATCATAATTCAATAACCCTAAAAACCAAAATAACTTCAGCAACAGTTTTAATATACATGCGATTTTCCTCTACTTTTTTTTTTTGTAAGCCTTGTCCAAAGCATCGCGCACAGATGAATCTGTCAAAATGTCCTTCTTATATTCACTCCAAGCATACATTGCATTTACATGACCTTCAGATTTCGCATGTCCCTTAAAACCTCCATCTTTATACATTGCCTTCTTCCAGTTTGAGTACCCTTCATGTGATGTAAAAGGAGTTTCAGAAGTATTTGGAAGGGAAAAGTGTCTACATGCAAAACAATAGACAGAGTCCTGAGTTTGAGAATATTCAAGCCATTTGTGTTGTGAATACCATGTCTGGTTGAAGGCCCTCTTCTTTCCACCATGTACTGTTCCAGGAAATATCTTCAAGTGTGGCTGTCTAGGTTCATCCGCTGGATTTTGAGATATATCTACGGAAGGAAGGATTCCATTTGAAAATCAAAGAAGAATTGATTTGAATCTAGAACAACACTTGCACAAGTGGCTGTGGCTGTCAATATTCATCTTAAACGTAAGATTGGAGGTCAAAGACCATGTGGATGGCCCTGTGTAGTATATGGTGTAGGAGAAGATGTAGTCTCACATGGCACCACATCCTGCTGATCTGGGTGATCATGAACAGGTGAAGAAGTGCCTGGGATAATATACAAATATTACATTTCATTAAGGCAAGGCAAGTTTATTTGTATAGCACAATTCATGTTACGAGACAATTCAAAGTGCTTTACATAAAACATCAAAAGCATTACAGCAGGGTACAGAAAAATCAAAAGTAAAGGAATAAAAAGCATGATTTAAAATGAACCAAAATGTAAAATATATATATATCTTAAAAGAAACTGCAGATTTAACACTTAGAATAAAAACCTAAGCAAATGCAGCGGAGAACAGGTGGGTCTTTAACCTGGATTTAAATAAATTAAGTGTTTCAGCTGATCTGAGGCTTTAAATAAAAAACAAGATGTTATTTATAGCAAGATTTTGTTTTGCTTTACAATTATGTACCACAATACATACCTTTCCTTGGTTAATTGTTTATTCCCAAATATTAGTATTTCTGCCTTGTAGTGATATATTCTGATGAGTTGAACTATTGACATGATAAACATCCCTTCCTTGCATTTTCCTTGTTCATTCTTACACATACCTTGATTTGCAGAACTCACTGTGGACAATGACGACTGCTTCTCAGTCCACATGTCCCTGACAATGCTCTCTGCTTCTGGTTGTACTTTACTCTTCTTAACAAGGAAGAAATTCTCAATATTTTGAGATCTTTTCATTCTTGCTATTCTTTTTTCTCTTTCCCTATGTCTACTGGTTGGCCCTGAAGAAATAAAGCAAACATTTCTATCACAAACAACTTTCTAGATGTATAACCTTCACTAGAAGTCAGGGATGTCAAATTCTGGTCCTTAAAGGCCCCTATCCTGCACGTTTTAGATGTTCCCTGCCCTAACATAGCCAATTCATATCAAATGAATCCCCCAAAGAGCTGGCTATGCACAACCCAGTAAATTATCATTTAAATCAGGTGTGTTGAAGCAGGGAAACATCTAAAACCTGGAGGACAAGGGCCTTGAAGACCAGTGACTGAACATCCCTGCTATGTCTATGAACATGGCACAGGGATTTCATGGGGTGATTTACACTCGAATCATAACATGGAACTGGCAGATAAGTTATTTGAGGAATTTCCTAGCGCACAGTGTAAGTGCTGCCTTATCACCTGCAACCAAATCTGCATCTCATACAGCAATTTACAACTTGGATTATACCTTCTTACTCTCATATTAGCTCCCCCCAGTTGCCTACTGTCTGTAATGTTCGACGGTTGCAATAATTTTTGTAGGGTTCTTTGGTTCGTGGTATTCTAATTTCACCGAAGTTTACTAAACTCAACAAACTTAATGTGACTTACCGGGACTTTTGTTCTCCTCTCATTTTCTTTCGGGGCAAAATCGGTTTCTGCCGTCTCTCACTCTGCTTCCCAGTCTCTCCTGCTTCCTTGCTGAAGGTCACGTGATGCTCACAGTGCAGCAGGCGATGATGCATTCACTTACGCTCGGATATCTGAGCTTCTTCTTCTTCTTACATTTGATATTTGATTAAGTTTGATTGTCTTAGCTTCGGGGTGGCACCTGGGGTGGCCGGTCTGGTTGCGGGGGTGGCCCGTGCCCCCCCAGGCCACCACGCTGGCCACGCTCCTGAATGTGGGATGTCAGAGCAACAGGTCTGTTGTCGATTATGGCTGATGGGTGATTTTTCCTTGGTAGTGGAACAAGACAGGATGTCTTCCACCACACTGGAACTAAATCCAGGACGATCTTGGATGAAAACCTGTTAAAGCCTGGGGAAGACCTGAGACTGGGGCGGAGGTCCACCTGCCAGCAGGACAACCACAGATAGCTGTTTTCCAGAGAAGAATGGGGATAAATGTCAATCTCTAGAGAGAGAACCGTGGAGCTACAACTAACTGCCTCAGTGATGCTCAATTCCAATGCATTCCACATTTTTATCAAGACAATATTAAAAACCTCTTTTTCCTTCTGCTGCTGTGCAATTTGCTAGTCTATCACATCAAATTCCAATAAATCGCATTGGAATTTATGGTTTTAATGTAGGAACATCAGGAGATCATTTTCCGTCCTTACTGTGAAAGGATTTCTTTTTTTGTTACAACATAGTGATTTAGGTGGTTTATGAAGCTTGTGTCAACTGAAGAGCCTTCGTTAACAGCCTAATGAGGGTTGTTGGACTCTGACAAGATGTTTGACAAACATCAGATGGAGAGCGATGAAAGTCGGATGTGACTGGTGCAGCTGAGTCTAGGTTCTGACAGCACAGATCCGTCTCTGTGGAGGAAAAATGCCACGCTTGCTGCAGAAGTCTTTCTTTGTTGTAAATGAGCCATCATTTCTGTCCAGCAGCTGTAATCGTAATCAAGTTGTTCAGGAGTCAGGCAAATAATAATATGGTTATAAAGTAGCTGAGCTTAAAGGGAAGCTAAATTACATTCCAGTCATATTTTATGGAGGCAGCCATCGGATGACAGCTTCCGATAATTGTGTCGTCCAAATTGTCTCGCTCTCATATATCTACCTGTCTCTGTCTCTCTTTTTTTTTTTTTTTTTTTTTTTCACCGCCTGCACCCCTCCTCCCTCTTAGAGGAGCTGTGGCGTTTGGAGGACGACATGGAGGGAAATGACCAGACCAACCAGAGCGGCTGCACAGAGGCCCGTCCTCGCTCCCAGTCGCCCTTCTCCCACCTCAGGGCGCGAGCCGCCTACCTCCGCAAGAGCATGTCGGCCGATGACCACCTGGACATGGGCCTGGACTACAGCTCTGGGAGAACCGCCGAGGGCAAGTCGAGCTGCAGCAATAAGGGGAAGCTGAAGAGAAACTTCGTAAGTGTGAGCTCTTACCTGTTGCGTTTTTGTGGTGTATTACAGCGTGGACCTTCATCTGCTCTACCTGCACGCCTCTCTGATTCTGGGAGGGATAAAGAGCATTAGAGCTGCTGTCCGGAGAATATATTTAAGTCTCATAATTTTATAAATCTTTAAAATAGTGCGGTTCCATAGTATAATATAAGGCTGGTGGGTCCGTGTAATGCTTATCAGTTCAATTTTCTAAACACAAACGGACATTTGAAAAAACAGAAAAATGGATTCAAATATCCAATTTTTCTTTTTTTTTCACCATGACAAATTAAAAGATTGGATTTTTAAACTATTTTTCCAACTTCTGTTTTCATTCAGAGGATCAGAAATTTAGAAAATTGCAAAATTGTGTAACAATTGCGTCTGGGCTCCAATTATTCAATACTGCAGTGATATTCTCTCCCTCGTTCCACGTAGTTCTGTGACGTTGCGTCGGTTGTGATTATGGACCCTTCTCACGGTGACGTCACATAACTTAATATTCAGTTAAAAGCACTAAGCTTTCTTACTTTAAATATAGACACTAGGCAATCTCTGGTCAAGTCTGTGCTGGATATTGATTAGCGTTTCACCTGTCGGTGAATGCTGAATGTTTTTGGATCTATGTAGTCAACTTCTAACACGTCGTCCATTTTTGTAACTAACTGTCTGGCTCCTGCTGTGCTGGAGTGTGGGTGGGGCGTAGCTAGCTAGGCGGGAGAGGGAGATAGATATAGAGAATAATTGAGTAATTGGGGCCCAGACGCAATTTTGCAATTTTCTAAATTTCTGATACTCTGAATTCAATTCAATTCAGTTTATTTATATAGCGCCAATTCACAACAGATGTCATCTCAAGGCACTTAACAAGAAGTCATTTCAATACATTTATACAAACATTCCAATCAGTTAAAAAGTTTCCTATGTAAGGAATCCCAGCAGATTGCGTCAGTCATTGGCGTGAGGTTGGGCAGACTTTCCAACCACAGCAATCCTTCAGCAATCCCTCATACTGAGCAAGCATGTAGCGACGGTGGAGAGGAAAAACTCCCCTTTAACAGGAAGAAACCTCCAACAGAACCAGGCTCAGTAGGAGCGGCCATCTGCCACGACCGTCTGGGGGTTTGAGAAGACAGAGCAGAAACACAGAAGGTACAGAAAGTAAAAAGTTGATAACAGGACACAGTGGATGTTCAGTTACTGGGAGCATCATCCCAGTCGATGCCCCCCTTCCAACAGGGCACTGCAGCCAAGCAGGATACCAGACCAGGTATATCTTCTATGGAGCAAAAAACACTGAGAGAAAACAAAGTTAACAGTCGAAATAACAGAATGTACTGTAATACAACTGGAGAGTAGGAAACTCAGCAAAAAAAGAAATGTCCCTTTTTCAAGACTGTGTATTTCAACAATAATGTAAAAATCCAAATAACTTTACAGATCTTCATTGTAAAGGGTTTAAACAATGTTTTCCATGCATGTTCAATTAACCATAATCAATTAATTAACATGCACCTGTGGAATGGTCGTTGAGAACTTAACAGCTTACAGAAAGTAGGCATTTAAGGTGACAGTTCTAAAAACGCAGGACACTAAAGAGACTTGTCTACCGACTGTGAAAAACACCCAAAGAAAGATGCCCAGGGTCCCTACTCATCTGCATGAACGTGCATTAGGCATGCTGCGGGGAGGCATGAGGACTGCTGATGTGGCTAATGCTCGCACTGTGAGACGCCTAAGACAGCGCTACAGGGAGACAGGAAGGACAGCTGATCATCCTCGCAGTGGAAGACCACGTGTAACAACACCTGCACAGGATCGGTACATCCGAATATCACACCTGCGTGACAGGTACAGGATGGCCACAACAACTGCCCGAGTCACACCAGGAACACACAATCCCTCCATCAGTGCTCAGACTGTCCGCAATAGGCTGAGAGAGGCTGGACTGAGGGCTTGTAGGCCTGTTGTAAGGCAGGTCCTTACCAGACATCACCAGCAACAACGCCGCCTATGGGCACAAACCCACCTTCGCTGGACCAGACAGGAGTGGCAAAAAGTGCTCTTCACTGATGAGTCATGGTTTTGTCTCACCAGGGGTGATGGACGGATTCGTGTTTATCGTGGAAGGAATGAGCGTTACACCGAGGCCTGTACCCTGGAGCGGGATCGATTTGGAGGTGGGGGGTCCGTCATGGTCTGGGGCGGTATATCACATCACCATCGGACTGAGCTTGTTGTCATTGCAGGCAATCTCAATGCCTTGCGGTACAGGGAAGACATCCTCCTCCCTCATGTGGTACCCTTTATGCATGCTCATCCGGACATGATCCTCCAGCAGGACAATGCCACCAGCCATACTGCTCGTTCTGTGCGGGAGTTTCTGCATGACAGCAATGTCAGTGTTCTGCCATGGCCAGCGAAGAGCCCGGATCTCAATCCCATTGAGCACGTCTGGGACCTGTTGGATCGCAGGGTGAGGGCTAGGGCCATTCCCCCCAGAAATGTCCAGGAACTTGCAAGTGCCTTGGTGGAAGAGTGGGGTAACGTCTCACAGCAAGAACTGACAAATCTGGTCCAGTCCATGAGGAGGAGATGCACTGCAGTACTTCAAGCAGCTGGTGGCCACACCAGATACTGACTGGTACTTTTCATTTTGAGCCTCCCTTCATTCAAGGACACATTATTCTATTTCTGTTAGTCACATGTCTGTGAAAGATTTTTAGTTTATGTCTTATGGTGTTCATACAAATATTTACACACATTAAGTGCCTATGCAATTTAAACTGACCGTCAAATTTTTTTAAGCCAGTAGAATTCGTGTTTCTGCCTTTTCGGCTGTCAATCAACGTGCAAGCTCATCGCACAAACCTGTGAAGATGGGACACATGCAAGAAAGGTCACACAGGCCCCCATATTAGAAGAGAGCGTCAGTCATGGAGAAGTCGGAGCAAACCTCTGCTACAATGTTAGCAATCTCCCTGCTGCTACTTTCCTCTTTGACCTACTGTGACACTACAGGTGATGCTCGTGCACAATTGTTGAGGTGGGGCTAGAGGGAGGGGGGGTTTTGGAGGGGCCTCGGTACGTTGGATTAAAATAAATCTCTCTCTCGCCCTCAAATAATCCGGACAGCAGCTTTAAGTAGAATCACAACTTTGTCCATTTAAATGTAGCATTCAGAAAGCAATGAAAGAGTGAAATCATTCTTCTTTAGTGCAGATGTTGTTACTGAGTACAATAATCACAGGTAAATATAAATATTATATATAATTTATATAATATTATATATAAAATATTTTCAGTGTTGGAGAGAAGTAAAATGAAAAAGAAGTCAGTGGATCACGAGAGATGTGAAGAGTTGTATTCTTCTACGTATTTGAACAAATGATGCATAAATTCAGGGATTTTTTTTTTTTTTACCATAACAATGTTAAAATCAAACAGACAATACATTTATAGAACAGTCAAGCGGCCAAATAGATTTTCTCTTATTATTGTGAGTAATTTTCTCTTCCTGATGACCTCTCCTGACTTTATGTCACTGCCTGAGACGTGTTTACGGTTCATTCAGGCTGCCAGAGAGCGACATGCTCAGCAGATACCAGGAAGGCTGAACAGAACACAGTAACATTTCTCAGTTGTTTATTTTATTTTCAGCTTTGAGCCTCCATTTTGCTATTTTGGCAGCATTCTTCAAATATGAGCGCCACCATCAGGCCTGACAGCGGTAGTTTTCGGACTGTCCAGCCTGAGCCGTTCTGTCGCTGACGTCACACGGACACGTAGCTTTGAAGCCGTGATTAAGCTAATATATTTGAAACTCTGATTATCGCGTAAAATCAAGTGTTCGGCTCATAAATTTACACAACCACATACTTTGACAAGATGAATTATGTCATAATACATTTACATGAAGTCAGCTTCGTGTCATGAGATCTTTAAAGGCAACGATCTGTAAAAAGTTGCTGGTTTGGTCATCAACCTCCTGCGTTTATATTAAAGTGTATATAATAAATTAATGAACCCCACAGTCTCCACAATGTTTTTCCCAAATACAGGTTGTGTTCAGTGAGATGAACTGAGAAACTGTTGGAGTGGGATGGATCTGCTGTTGCTGCAATGGTCCAGAACATTTTCTGGTATGAGTTTGGATCAAGAATAAGCTCTTTGAACCATTTCAGATCGAAAGTAATTGGGAACTTGGTGTTTGCAACTTAAACAGCTTTGTGTGTTTGCGTTTTTCCGTTTGCATAAAGCAAACGGAACATTAAATTCTATAAACACATCTCTAGGCGGGAGACAAAGCCCTATACCATGTGTTCAGCAGCACAGAGAGAGCTAAACTGAACTAGTTTTGATTAGGCTCTCTACTTGTTAAGCAAAATCCACTGTAAAAAATTACTAACTTAATGTGAAAATATTATACATGGTTAATGCTCTGACTGATCCTGAAGAGTTTTAATCTAGTTTTCAAGTGTTGCTGCTGCTTGTTACAGTCATGATTGGACTCCACGCATTTGCCAAGAAATAAAACATATGAATTAATCCTAAATAAAGACATGTACATCTAGAAAGTGCACACACTGTTACAAAAAGCTGATAAAAAGACAATATTAAAAGAAATAATAAAGAAAAACATAAATATTCTCTGAGACAAAATAGTTTCTTGTGTATTTATTTATTTATTATTGAATAAATACGTAATTATTTTGGGTTATTATCATTTATTTATTTGCATTAACATCTTTTGAGTTTTGTAGTCATACATATTTTCCTTTTTCTTTTGTTTAAGGATTTTTATATGTATTTTGCTCTTTCCTGAAAATCTCTGAACATAGATCAGTGATAATCTGTGCATTTCTAAAATGTTTTTGTGTTTGCCCCAATCCCTTTATTTATTGCTACATCCGTGTCCAGTGAACTAAGAAAAACAGATCTTTTAAAGTGTGACAATATTACTGCATATGAACATATTTTTTGTTTTTTATGAATAGCAAGTTTAAGTTGTTTTTTCAGCAATTTTTCTTTGTCATATATATATATATATATATATATATATGTATATATATATATATATGTATATATATATAATTTTACCTATTTAAATATAGATAGCAGCAAATTTGAAATGGGTCAATCAATCAATCAATCAAACTTTATTTATAAAGCACCTTTCATACAAAAAATGCAGCTCAAAGTGCTTTACAGATTAAAATGACCCCACATAACCCAGATTCCCATCCCTTCCCCACAATTATAAAATCGAAAAGACAGTTATTCCCCCTTCCCAAACCCATTTCGCAGACACACTGGCACACATCCACCCACAAACCCACACAGACATCTTCCCAAAACGCGTAAGATCATTGATAGACACTAGGCTGAGCTCAGATGAGTCAGGTACGTAAGGAAAACGCCATCAGGAGAACCGTCTGCCCCGACAGCAGCAGGTCCACTGCAGCAGCCAGGGCACCGACACAGGGCGCCCAGAGGAGGGAGGGTAGAGACCCCCGCCTCCACCTGAGCACTACCAGGTGAGCACCCAGGCCACCGCAGCCGAACACCGCCCCCGAGGCAGAGGGCTGTCACAGAGGAAACAATAACAGTGCATTATTAAATATATAATAAAATAAATAAGTAAAGCCTTGCTTTACCTTATTTGCTCATTTGCCAAACAGGCTGATGAGAGAAGACCATGTGATCAGACGGAGAAGAGGAGAGACAACAGCTAGAGGTAAAAGACAGAGAGAGACAGCAATAAGTAAACAATATATGAATGATAGTATGTGCACGGTGTTTGTTAAAAATCGAATGGTAAATAACATTTTAAGTATTTTAATGGTGGAAGGAGAGAGATGGAAAAAGTAAAGACAAACGGGGGGGGAAAAGGAAGGGACAGTTAAGTAAAGAAGAGAAAAGGGAGACCAACAGAAGCAGGTGAAGAAAGACTGACACCTTTTTTTTTGTTTTTGTTTTTTACAAAAAATATCACATCTTGTCCAGGCTAAGCCCAGATACTTCTTAATGTCTTGAGACGCCCCTGTACAGTGCATTGAAATACAGGACTGTTGGTGGCTTCTCACAGGCTTCTCGGCTCTAATCTTAGCAGGAAAGCATAATGGCCTCACTTATTAATTAAATGACTCTAAATGAGAGTTCTGTACGTCGCTTTGGGCCTTCTGGGCGTGACGGAGCTCGACATTTGCAGCAGCCTTGATGAACGGCCATGAAACATTAAAGACCTTTTTATTGTCCTGTGGTCATTTAATCAGGAAACTTTAGACCTCATTACCAGCCCAAACTTAGTAATTGACTCTTCAAGGCAGAAGTGCAACAGGACACCTGCGAAGTTAGGCGACAGCTGGGAGGTTGAAACGAAAGCTGTTAACTCCTGAACTCGGATGGGTTGGAAGGTTACGGCTGGAAGGAAGAAAGCACCCTGATGACTGAACCTCAGAAGGTTTCTTTTTTTTTTTCATCCTGTTTTTTTATATATATTCTTGCAACAGGCCCAATAAGTAAAACTCATCATCCGTTTAGAAGAAAAAGCCAAATGGGAACAGCTCTGGATGTGATGTCCTGCCGTCTGTGTGTCAGGGTGAGAGCTCATCCATTCTTTCTCTAAAAGTAACGGGCGACATTAGAGGCACTTGCAGAGATACCTCATTAATACATAATTCCTGCTTTTAATATAGCAATGTGGCATTACATTAATTGGTTTAAAGCATTACGCGGGATAATGCATCAGGTGAATGCTTTTATTCATGCTGCCCTTTTGTGCAGCTGCACGAAAACAGTACGTCTGTGAACCCCCTTGGGGAGGAAAAAAAGGCAAAAATAAAAGTGTTACAAAAGATCATCAGGGATCCGGGTTATATAAGGCTGTAATGTGTTCGATTTTCCTCCACCTACCAACACCCTAATGCATATTCCTTTCAATAAAACTGTAAAAAACGTATCTTTTTAAAGCTGCAGACAGATCCTTAGAAAGACCATCTTTTGTGTCTTAAATAATTCATCTGTCGGTTAAAACCCTGTCTCTTGTCTTTCACTCAGTAAAAAAGCCAAAGCGCCGGTGTTAAAAACATTTTTTTTTGCTGTGGATACAAGAGTATATTTGGAGCTGTGAATTGTAGCTCAACACTTTCACGCTCCACTGGCCTCATGAAGACTGCAGCTTAGCCTCATAGAAGCAGCTGTTGTTCCGTCTCTTTATTGTTTTACTGCTGTGGTTTGCTGGGACACAGCAGAGCAGCAGCGTCTTGACGAGTGGACAAAGGGACGGAGCGTCCCATGGACGCTGATGGACTGAGGTGCCTGTGTGTTAAATAATCTGCTGTGCGCTAGAAAGATACAAATACATCCTCCACACTCCACTTCTGGTAAAGATGTGTAAAAATAAATACATATTTTGTTGCAGTACCAGTCTCGTACAGATTTGTTAGTCTTATTGTGTCTAGTTGAGAGCTGATCTCTTGTGTTTTTGGGACCTGAAATAAGGATTTCTTTTTTATCTGCATTGAACGTTATGACCTTTTGAGACAGTGGACCCTGCTGTGTCGCGGCTCAGTATTTGTGGATTTTTTCATTGAGCATATCTAAAAAAAATGAAAAGAAAATGCAGCTTAGAAAGCTGAAATTGCTAGGTGAATGTTAAACATGCTATTGGCTGGTGATTGCATAGCAAAGCAAGGGCGGCCAACTCCCGCAAATACAGGAGGTCCAGTGGCGTCACGAGCCCAATTTGGCTTCAGCCCCCGATGTTTTCAGTCTGTTGTTTCTAGGGATGTAAGAAAATATCGATACACCGATATATCGCGATATTTTAGTTCCCGATATTGTATCGATATTCGAAACAAAAACATCGATTTAAAAAAATTTTTTTTTAAGGATTTGAATGGAAAGTATAACTGGTAGTTTGTGGCTGTTTTCACCTTCTTCATTCCAGTGGATCAACTAGATCTAGTAATAAAACTGAATGTGTTAAAGTATGAAACAGGATGGAGTGTTTAGAATGATGGGACAGTTTTTCTACTGTTAATTCGAGTTTTAAAAATCACAATATATAGTCTTACTCATAGTATCGCTATATAGCGAGATATACCGTATTGTCTCCCATGTATCGCGATACATATCGTATCCCCAGATTTTTGCCAATACACATCCCTAGTTGTTTCACATATTATATTCTAAATCAGCTCAGCGGGACCCAGATACGTCTTCATTTAGAGCTGGTGTTCTGACGGGACATCATACCCATTAGAACGGCATACCTTAGAGTAATGCACATGCGCAGCAGTGAAACTTGCGGAATTGCGCATGCATTAAAATCAAACCATCAATTCAGCATACCTTAACAGAAGTTTTCCATATATTATTTTTAGCAAGTGGAGTCGTAAAATTGTTAAATTGTTAAATCGGGTGTATTAGGGCCATTGTAAACTTAAGGAAAAAAATTTAGTAAACTTCTGTCAAAATATGTTGAGATTAATTTCACACATTTTCAAGAAACAACTCGGAAATACGCTGTAAAAAAGTCGTAAACTTTTGATATTTGAACTAAGATATTTTCTGAAATTGTAAGGTCAGAAAAACATATCACGATATATCGCGATACTATGAGTAAGACGATATATTGTGATTTTTAAAACTCAATTTAACAGTAGGAAAACTGTCCCAACATTCTAAACACTCCAACCTGTTTCATACTTTAACACATCCAGTTTTATTATCTATTATTATTATCTATTTTATTATCTATTTATTATCCAGTGGATCTAGTCGATCCACTGGAACAAAGAAGGTGACAACAGCCACGAACTACCAGTTATACTTTTAATTTTACAACAAAATTATTGTCATCATTAATGGTTCCATTCAAATCCTTTAAAAAAAACAATATTTTTGTTTTGAATACCGATACAATATCGGGGAAATAAAATATCGCGATATATCGGTGTATTGACATTTTCTTACATGCCTACTTTTTAAAAACTGTATTTTCTATGGAGCAAAGACCTGTCAAAACAGTACACCCAGACCCCGTCACAAACACTGGTCTGCTGTTTCGATAAAGTAGGCTAAACTGACCGACAGCGCTATAAAAATAAACTTCCGGTATGCTGTTCTGATAGGGTATGCCACATCGACAGAACACCGGGTCTTACTGACTGAGGCTCAGTTAGAACTCACCGGTCGAGTTTCTGATTGAGACAGAACTTTTTCTCTCCTAAACCCATTTGGAGGAGACCAGGTCTTTACTGCTGAGTTTTTATGGAGAGAGAACTGATGAACATGAAGCTCTGATCTGATTTACAGACCTGCTGGTTTCTCTTGCTGAGGACTAGAAATGGGAAAACTGGATAAATATAAATATTCACACTTTTAATAGCGCTATGATGTTCATTCTGTCCTATTTGTCATGCATGTTTTGAGTTTCTACGTTATCGACAGATCAAGGTTTTGTTCACCTTCACATGTTTCAACAGCATCTGCTGCCTTCCTCAGTGTGTCACTCTGAATACAAGCGCGACTTCAGCCAAAGTTTTGAAACCAGGGAACATTTCTTCAATTGAAGTGATCAGAATTTGACAAGACTCTGTGAACGAGGGCTTTTCTGATCGCTTCTGTGGGAGCAAATCCCACAGCATTAAGCTGTTAAGCTGCAGCGATCTGTCACCGCCGGACTGTGTAGCGGCGCTGTCACAGATTCGCTCCAAAGCCACAAAACCTAAAAAAACACAACAAACAAATGGTCAATTACAGAATATATTTGGTTAACACGACCCCTGGTTTAATGACGCGAAGGAGGCGGTGAGATGGAAGACTATACACCGCTGAGCCCTACCTTAGCTGACTTATGCAGCTCGAATGTGTGACGTACCGATCAGAAAGGGTTTGTTTGTCCCTGTGGGCGGGGGATTTGAGGCGGACACCACCTCTATGCGGTGTGCATTTGATGCAGAACGTTTCTTGGCACAACACACACTGGAAAAGTGGCACTGAAGTGGACCAAGACAGAAGACGTTACTGGATTCCAGTCAGGGGTAGTTTATTCAGCAGCAGTTGTTTTTAAAAAGTGATCAAAAACTGAAAAGTATCACTAAAATAAAGAGATTTAAATCAAAAAATGTTTAAGCTACATAAATAAAAAATATATTATGTGTGAGATATTGCCAGCTTTATTTGTGATTATTGAATGATTCTCCAGTCCTGCAGCTTTTAGATATGACCCTGGTCCAACCCGCCTGGATCAAACGGCTGAATTTCCTTTCTTCTTGTGGTATTATTGCTAGAATGTGGTAGAAAATTAAAAACAGTGTAGAGCATGTCTTCTTCAGGCAACAAACGCATTTTCTGTATAGCCTTAAAATTATATAATGAAAACAGAAATAAAGTAGAATTTTTCAACTTCTTTTTGCCACTTATTGCTTTCCGTCTCCCTACTGTGTTTCTGAATGTGCCTGCAGCCTCTTGAGAGCTCCTCAGCTCAACTCTACTAATAGCCCTTTTCCACTGAGGCGGAGCTGGAGCTCCCGTGGCTCCCGTGCTGACTAAGCTCAGCTGTTTTCGTTTTTGATTCCTGGGAGCACCAGCTCCGAGAGCCAGAAACGGGTGCTACTCTGGCACCACTCTTGTGGGGGGCCAAAGCAGAGCAATCCAAGCACTCACTACGTCAAGGGGGAAGGGGGAGGGATTTACAGCCTTCACAATAGATGACCGCCATATTTAAATCCAGACTGTTCGGAATGTTTTTTTGTTGTTGTTGAAAACATGGATAGCATCAAGACTACGTCGCCTATTACGGCGTTGCCTTGTCGACAGTAACTGCAACAGTGATGCCTTTTGCCTCTGTATCGCAACAAATGCTTGTAAAGCGACGATTAGCATCTGCAACCAGACGAGGTCATCCATCTTTGTTGTTATGGTTTTCTTCTTCTGCATCTGCTTTATTTTCGGCGAGCGGCTTCCCGCGTGATTTCTGAAGTGACGCTTTGATGATGCAACGCCGTAGCTCACGGTGGCTCCAAGTTGGCTCCTTGTTATGGAAAACGAAGGAGGTTTTGTGAAAGCTCTGGCTCCAGCTCCAGCTCCAGCTCCAGCTCCAGCTCCAGCTCCGAACAGGCTCTCGGTTCTTTGCAATGGAAAAGGGCTATAATAGACAAGAAGCCTTCACAGCTGACGATGTTCGGTATTAGGGACGAGGTGGAAATTACACAATTAATGATGAAATCAAAGTCAAATTAATCCCACTGACTGTGCTTCTCTGTGATCATTGCATATCGATCGATCAGTTTTATTGTATGCAGTAAACACGACAATTCAGGATCAAGCATAAAAAGAGCAGATAATTTACTGAATGCATGTAGGTTTCTCTCTTAACACAACGTCTTCTAACAGCAGAGGTCCAGCTGAACCTGAGTTCCCCCTCTGTCGGCCGTATGTTCAGAAATGTCCCTTTCTCTGAAGCGTAGTGGCCCTGCCGGGCTAAAAGGAAGCCACCTTTGGGACGCTGAGAACTCGTTCTAGCTGGAAGACCTCTCTTAATCTTCTTAAATTGAATGAGATTCCAATGTTGAAGGAAACATGGTCGACTGGGTGAGTTGATTTGTGTGTAGTTCAGGCAGATGAAGGAGAAACAGTGGAACAGTGAGGGAATGTAATGTTGTGTTTGTACGACTGCCAGACTGTGCATTAGGGTAAAAGTTAATTACCCTCTGAAACAGTATCATCTCCTTTTCAGAAATGTATCCTCTTAACTCTCTCACTCTGCTGCTGCAGGATGTTTTTGCATCAGCCTCAACTGCCATCTTAAGGCTGGCACACACTACAGGATAATCGGCCCAATTTTTGTCCCGATCTCCCCCTTACGATCAAAGCCAGCAAAGGCCCGATTGTCTAGTGTCTGATGTTCCTATGGTGTGGGGTGTGTTAAGAGTGATTTTGTCCGGTCAGACCCGCTCGGAAGGCCTCGGAAGGAGAGATCGTAAAAAAATGAACATGTTCAATATTTGCGACTAGAAATCCTGAAGTGTGTGGAATGCTCCGAGAGGGGCCGAGCACGCACAGTACACAACGCGCGTATCGGAACCATAGCCAATAAAGATGCGAGCTGACTGACTGAGGAGGAAGTAAAAACAAACAAAAACCATGCCGCCGCTAGGGTTGCCAACCGTCCCGTAAAAAACGGAATCGTCCCGTATTTAGAGAAAATATTACGCGTTCCGTATTAAGGTGAAAAGTAACGCGATTTGTCTCGTACTTCAGCTAGAAGGAAAACACAGAAGCTGGAGTTTTTCTGTGTCTTTACGCTGCGCAGCTGCCTCGTCTTCTCTCATTCTCTGCCCCTCCCCTCTCATGTTGCTCTTTCAATCATGAAACTGATCAATGATCGGCTTTTCTGTCACCAGTCACTCTCTGTCACTCTCTTGTTTGTTTATCGCCCACTTTGCGCTGGAAAGAGGAAACCAGCGGATGTCGCACTAAACAACAGCAGCACGTTTAATAACCTGTCGTTAGAATTGTTTTAGTAGGCCTATGACTTTCTAGTATCAGCTGATGTTTGCTGAAGCCACAGCCGTAAAAGCTGCTGGTCATGATATCGGTTTGGATATGTGGTGAGAGGGAAACATGATGAAACCAGGAGATGTTCTTACTGAATCATCAGAGCTGAACAGGTGATGGAGAAGTTATGAACTGTTTCTGAGAGACAAATAACACCAGGATCATTTTCTACATAGCTGACAGCTGGTAACAGTGCAGGGGCGGCTCTAGCAAAGTCTTACCTCAGGGCCACAGAGAACGTTCATGTTTTTAAGAGCAGGCTCAAGACTCACCTTTTTAGCCTAGCTTTTAACTGATTATTATTTGTTACTGTTTGTTTAATTGCTCTGCATGTTTTATATGATTATATTTTTATCAGTTTTACTATTTAATCTTAGTACATTAATTTACTGTTTAATTTTATACTTTAATTTATCTTAATCCCCGTTCCAGTGTTTCCTCCGTGGGAGCCCTCTGCCCCGGGAGCGGTGGTCGGCTATAGCTTCCTGGGTGCTCTCCAGGTGGTGCTTGGGTGGAGGTGGGGGTCTTGGCCTCCCCTCCACTGGGTGCCCTGTGTCTGTGCCTCGGCTGCTGCTGTTGATGTACCGCTGCCGGGGCAGATGGCTCCTCTGATAGCGTTTCCTTGCATGGTTCATCTGCACTCGGCCCAATGTCCTTTTTTACTTTTTCTTTTAACTGTGTGTGTGCATGGGAGATGGGTTGGGGGGTGGGGGTTGGGTAACTGTGACCATGCTTTTAAATCTGTGGGGGAGGGAAGGGAATGTGGTTTTATGTTGGGGCATTTTAATCTGTAAAGCACTTTGTGATGCAACTTCTTGTATGAAAAGCGCTTTATAAATAAAGTTTGATTTTGATTTGACATACTGAATATGTGAATGTCACTCATTATTATGAAATAGTGTCTCCGGATGTGTATTGACCCCTGGACTATAAGATGTAGTCATAGTAATACATGTCTGTTCATTTTTTCACAGAGCTCTCTGGGGGGGAGTGGGGAAATGGGGGGGGGTCTCCGTGCCAATGGCTTCGCCCACAACACAGAGGCGAATTGCTAATGAGCTACTGCAGCTCTGCTGAAGCGAAGTCCCAGAAAACGGCACAGGTTTTGTGATTTTGGCTAAAAAAGCATAATCATAATTGAAAGACCACTGAGAATGTTTAAAAAATAGCTCAAAATATGATCGGAGTGGGACTTTAATATCTTCAGCTCAGTCACAAAGTGATATAAATGTGTGAAGAACCCATTAAAACTGTTGTTGTGGTTCCTGACACAGAAAGTAAGGAGAGGGGATGTGCAAAGGGGATTCCCTTTGTGATCATCTTTGTTCACTTTGAGCAAATGATGGCTACAAATGATGATATTAAAAACGTCTAATTGGGAACAAGCTTTTTTAGTTTTACTCTCTGAAAACCTTCGTATTGTAAGCAAAACGTCTTGCTCTCTCTCAGAGCCTGAATAGAAGTGTCAAAAAAGCGGTTTTCTTTTTAAAGTATCCTTTAACATCTTTGTGGTTCCCCTGACCTCCTTTTTTCAAACAACTCACTGATAGAGAAAAGTCAGTTAATTACCTTTGTGTCGTCTCACCGCATCTCGATTTTATTACATGTACATTTGTGCACTTGCTTGTAATATTAAGCGAGGTTGTTGCATTAGTGCAAACCTAGTTTCATTTATTCCTCATAGTGCGTCATATGGTGTTTGGCTTTGCTCTCCATCCGGCCCCATGAATTGTCTTGATCATGCTTGATGCATCAAAGGCTGTGCTTATTTTTTTATTATATTGTCAACAATGGAGCCTATGGAGTCCTGTGTGTTGTTAACAACAGAAATGACCAAACCACAGTTTAATCTCTTAACACCCTGTGAATAGAACGTAAAAATGTGTATTTTTCGTTTCTTCCTGGATGTTTTATTTATGCCCAAACGTGTCTGATGTGCAAATGCACTCCACAGCAGCGGGCGCTGAGACTGAGTAACCTCCTAATCAAAGTACAGAGCATATCATTTCTGCTGATTGGATAGCTGTAACAACATAACGCTCTGCCCTCGCCTGTTTGCGGCGCTTCAGTCTGACACGTTCTCTGATGACTCACGAAGTTTCTCAAACAAATGAAACGAGGGGAGTCAATTTGCCCACGGAAGAAGCTAATGCAAATAATAATTTGTCACTACTTCCTGATTTGCTGGAAATCAACAGGAAACACAGTGAGACTCTTATCAGACAAATCATTTGGAGAAATACAACCTCATACACATCCAAGACTCCCTTATGAACTACAGGCCGGGAACTCAGTGGTTTCTAGATTGATTAATAAACTAAATGATATTCAGCACCTTACTTTGGTGAGAGGAGCAATATTGTATTTTTCTACTGATTCAGGGTTCCTGCGGTTAACTGGTCCTTGTTTGGTAGTATCATTTATCCCATAAAGAATCAAGCACACAGCCTGTGAAGAGATAATAAGCACACACGGAGAGCATCTCGCACTCATACAAATATCTAATATTGAGAGCGCGCTGGCAGGATTTAGGAGGAATACAGCACCTTCAGCTCTGACGTCTGTCTCGCCACCTGATCTGGCTGTAAACAAGCTTGTTTGTGTGTCTCTCACAGGGAAACGTTCCCCTGAATCCGGCTGTGTGGGGGTTTAGCATCACAGGGGCTTCTGTTTACCATTCAATTTCATAACGCGAAACTGAAAAATGTGATCTGTTTGTTCTCGCATAACTATAAATCCAGAATGGTGGAATATAGGATGATCCTCCTCACACGTCTGAGGAATTAGATGGAAAAGCATCTTTACAGTCTGGAAAAGGGGTTGCAAGCATTTAGGCTTCCAGCAGTCCAGACTGCTTCTTGTTTTGGACACGATGTGCTGTTTTTCAGTGAATCGGAGCTTTTCACTTGTTTTCTTTGCTAAGTCACCATCTGATTTCCCCCTCAGATGGCGATGTGCCATCTGATTCAGTGTAACTTTTCAAGCAGAAGCAGGAAATAAACTCAAGTCATTTTGATCTCGAAAGACTAAATCGGAGTTGGTCTTTGAATCCTTTCACATTTTGTCACATAACAAGTGCAAACTTTGATGGATTTTATGTCACAAAGTAATCCATCATTGTGAAATAGAGGGAAAAGGATTCATGGTTTTCTGTTAGTCATGTACTCCAAACAGCTGGCCTTTTATGGAAGAGAGGCAAGAAGAAAGACGTCGGTCAGAAGAAGGCCAGATTGTCTTAAGTAATGCAGTGGATCCCCCCTATTGACTGATTAATTAGAATATAAAACATATTTAACATATTCTAAAGAAAACACCTAGGCACATAGTACTTGACACGCCATTGGCTGGCATTTGCAAAGTAGTCAGTTCAGGATGTATTTGCCTTGGCACTAATTGGCTGTAGAGCAGAGAGCGGACTGTAGAAAGTAGCTTCTGCAGTAGTGCTAAAATGCTTTCTATGGTGTCAAAACAGGATCAGCTCAATGTGAATGAAAAAAACACAATGTAAACTCAAAAAATAGACATTGTAAATGTAAAAAAAATATTGTAAACCTTGAATCAAAAATAAAAATAAACCTAAAACTGTAACCAAAGAACAAAATTCAAAAAATGAACATCAGAAGTGACAATATCTAGTTATATGAAACTTGCAACCTAAGCTACATTGGGCGGGCTTAGAGCGCAGATAGATAGAGATGGTACTCAGAAGTGTCAGCATAATTATTTGCAACATAAATATGGACATAATAAGTGTAATGTAATGTATGCAAACCAAATTGACGATGGCTACCAGTCCAATGTTCCATTTAGGTCAGAACTTGGATCTGGGAATGACATCTAATCCACCTTAACTGTGTTCCTGTTATAAGATGGAAACATGCGGTTACGTAGCAACACGAGCCAAAACAATATATTTCTCTGCTTTTTAAGCATTCAAACACTGTAGCACCATGTTGTATACTATAAATGTGTGAGGGATTTAATGAGATGCAACTTTCCAATAAGTACAGTTAAATCCGTATTGACTGCAGCTATTACTGAGTTTTGGATACCATGCAACCATATCGGTTTTTGAAGTTGCCATTGGTTTTAAAACTCTGACTTCCCTAGAAAAAGTACCGGCATGTAGGGACTAAAACGTTGAACTTGGAAAATTCAATTTGTGAGTCCAGTTCCAAACCTTAGTTACACTGTGTATGTATACCAATTTAGCTGTAAAATGGACAATTGCATTTATTTCTCCAAGTTTCAAAATGTCTGTTAGTGTAGTGGTACTCTGAAAACTGGCTTTGATTAAACATATTTTTATTTGTAAGAATAGTCCATCTAGACAAAGCTCAGACCCAAATCCAATTGAATCTGTAGCAAAATTTAAAAGTTGATGTTCACAGATGCTCTCTATGCATTAGGACTGAGCTTTAGCTGATTCATGAAGTAAAATGGCCAAAATGTTGATTATGCAGATGTGCAAATTTGGTAGAGACATACCCCAAAAAACCTGAATCTGTATTTTCAGAGTCAGATGGTTCTACAAAATCCACTTCACAATAATGCATTACTTTGTGTTGTATGCCATAAAATATTATGTAAAACACAAAAGTTTCTGATTTTAACTGAAAATGGAAAAATACTAATTTGGTTGAATGCTCTGGCGAGGCTCTGTGCATAATCCGACGCAGCAAAACAGTGGCATTCCATTTTAATTCTGATCACAGAATGTAAGCTTAATATTTACCACTATGGTCCATAAGTTTCTTACAAAATTGCTTCTGTGGCTGCGAGATATACAAACTCAGCTCAACCATCCAACCAATTTTGTTGTTTTTTTTCCCCCCCATTAACATGCTGAGCAGATCACATACAATAACAACCTCGTCTGTGGGCAGCGGGATGTGTTCTGGGTAATATGGGCGCATTAGTCAAGCCATTACATTACTGGCTAATAATCAAGGAGTGGCTAAGAGCTTGTTGAAACATGCGTTTTTATTACCATAAACAGCACACTGAGAGACACCTAACTGAACTGTCCAGTCTGTCTAATACAGGAAGCCTCTTCTGCATTTTTCTCTCCAATTTTCCTGTGCATCTGCGTTTTACTTACCGATAAAAAACATCCCGTGTCTTATATATGAATGAGAAAAAGCTTCTGCTTCAAAAAATTGCATTGTGAATTTACATGCTACACAATAGGGGTGTGACGCTACATGTATTTGTATTCTGATTTTTCGGTACGGCCCAGCCGGTTCGGTACGCACCTGTACCGAACAAATCCAGCTGTTTTCTACCTGAACACATGCAGAATGGTTATGTGCTGAACTCAGAGCGCAGTGCAACGTTCCACAGAGCCACTTTAAAAAAGTGAAACCAAAACAAAACAGAAAGAACTCCCAGCTATCACTAAACTCTGCTATTTGGGAACATTCATGGTTTCTCATGGAGATACAGGAGAAAAAGACAGATAGACTGAACCCGAACTTTGTCTTTGAACGCATCTTTCAACAGGAATAAGGTCCATAAGACGCTCTGCACTGAACTGAATGACTCGCATGAAACAATGTCAAGCTGAATGGAAACATCACTGATACTAGAGAAAAACCAGCTGAAGTCCAACTTGGCTACCAGTAGCATCCAATCAGCCCAAACTCACTATTTTGGAGAAAACGCAAGTAGGTGGAATCCCCATTGATGAGAAGGGATTTTCCCAAACAGCTGCCCATGCTTCATTCAAGTACAGCTGGGAGACTAGACTGTCGAAAAATCAAAACAACTCCTAAGTGATTTAAGCATGTTTAAACTCAAATATGGAAAAAGTATTATTTAAACATTTCTAAACATTAACAGTAACTGTTTTCAAGTGGTTATGTTGTTTTCTACTCTGGCTATGTCTGCTTGTACTATTTAATTTCTAAAAAGAAAATCCAATCAAATCCTTAGTCAGTTCTGTACTTTTTACTTTTTCAAGTTATAGAACATATCAAAATCTAATTAAATTCAGGAATTGATAGGAAGGAATTTAGGAATTCAATTATTTGTTAATGCTGATCAAAGTAGAAAAACAAAAAGTAATATGAACATTTGTGTTTATTATCCTTGAATTAAGTTTGCTAAAGAAAACGTATCAAACCGTAATTCTTGTGTACTGTTACACCCCTACAATACAATATTAACTGTTGACGCCAAAGCATTGTATTGTACTGCTGTCATGTAGTCTAATCTCTAAGGTGAGGCTGCCGACTGGGATGTTCAGTGCAGCCGATTTTGAGGTTATTTTTGAAGCACAGAAAGAAGAATAAACACTTCAGGCACTGTCCTCCTGCATAAGTGATATGAATTACACCGTTTCTGAGATACCCCTGGATAACAGTAGGTAAATATAGCCGAGCAACCTCACTTGGAAGGCCACTTATTTTTCTGATAAGAGCTGTTAAAGGTGAAGTGGTTGTTCCGGCTTCCCCCTGAGTGTAATACAGGCTAACTGTGCTGTCGGGGATTATTGTAAAAATGTCAGCTCTTTTGTGAAATGTTTGCACACATCGGCTGACTGGGCTGAGATGACAGATGTTAAATGGATGCCGTTGGTAGTACGAAAGCTTAGGGATCTCCAACAGTAGCTCCAGTGTTTGCAATCGAAACAGGACAGCAGCGTACGGCCTCGAGGCTTTTACAGCTTTCTCCAGCGTTGCTCTGTAATTACTGGGGCAATTAGTCTGATGTTGTCGCCGGCATGTAGTCAGAACAGGAGTGCTGAGTGATTCTTAACGTTTGGCTCTGTTTCCACCACATTTCGATCCTATCTGCTATCATAGGGATCATTATTATTGCTCTCCATAAAGATACCAGGAAGTGGAAACGATACAGATGTTTATTCACATTGAGCTGTCATGTCTGTTGGCCTGTCAGCGCTAATTAGCAATAATTAGCCCCATAGAAGAGGTCCCACGTTAATCAGAATCAGAAGAGCTTGATTGGCCATGATTGTGTGCACAAAATGAGTAATCTGACTTTGGTTTGCAAGCGCTCACAGCGTACAGATATTGGGTATAAATAAATCAACTTTCAGGGGAAATGAAATAAGATGTAAGATGGACTGACGGATTGGGGCTTCCGTCGCAGCAATGTACACTTACCTCTCCGTCTACGTTCCAACCCTAATCTATGGATATGAGGTTCTGAATGGATCAGATCCCAGATACAAGCAGACTTTGATTCCACCTAAAAAAAATGTTCCCGTCACTCTAATTTGCCTAATTTGTCAACATTACTTATTAATTCTGATTAAGCTGAGCTGTTTCATAACCGTTTTTTTTGTGATTCTATATTTAAGTCTCATCGGTAGCATCACATGTCATTTCTTTATATTAATTTACAGTAATCTGTACTTTTTAATGGTCTTATTCGGTTGTAATTACGGTATGTGTTTGAGCTCAAACAACTTAATATCGTTAAATTTGCCTTTTGCGGCCGACAAAAATCTAGTGTTACCGTATTTCCCAGGGGGCTTAGTGGCATGTTTTTAGTACCATGAGTGACCTGGAAGTGACCTGCATTCATTAAAATGTGTATCTGCTGTTCAAACTCTGGTGTCATTATTGATTCCAAACCCACGGCAAATACAATATTTTCCCATTTGTTGTAGTCCTTTTTGAAGCTTTACACTGTTAACTGTAATAGTTTCTTATTATATGTACTGTGTCTTTAGATAGCTGAAGACGGAGTGGAAGTTTAAATATTGTGGGCTCATTAGTGGGAAGAGGCATAGCTATTTAAACTCTACCGGGTTAAAACATGGAAGTTACACAGGAACAGCCCCAGTTCCTTGTTTGTACCATGTGTGCACTCGCTTATTAATATAAATCTACTAATTCAACTACTGCTTTATTAGTTAGAAAATCTAGGGCAACGAGTTACCTGGATTGTAATTCTTTTAAGTACATTCAACTTTCCAGGTTTACAGTGTTGCCATTCCCCAGAATGACCTGGGGGATGTCTGGGGTTCCCTCCTAGACCTGTAGGACCTGGATCTGGAAGACGATGGATGGACGGATGGATGGATGGATGGATGGATGGATGGATGGATGGTTGGATAGATGGATAGATGGATGGATGGATGTTCAGAGTGAGATTCTCCTGCTGCAATAAGTGGAATTTAATGAAAAAGCTGTCTGTACATTTTAATAGGGGTGGCTATAAATGCTGTAAAGTGGGAGACTGATTAAATTCCCAAAATTGAATTTACCTGATTCACATGTGATATATGACATACTGTTTTCTTATTATTTATATTCAAAATCCTTATTTACAAATATTGCAGAATATGCGATAAATGCTTGAAATCAGCAAGGATGACTGACTATCTCTGCACTTAAACGATTGTGCTAATTAGTTACAGATCGTTTTTATCTGAAAGTAATTTTATTATTACTCTTTGTGTTGTTTTATTGTGACTACAGACTATGTGCTCACATTGGTGTAAATTCAGTAAACTTACGTTTTTTATTTAAACTTTTAAACCAAACATGGTTCCCAACACAGCAAAATATGTCAATTCTGCTCTATGGCCACTTGGTGGCAGCATGGTGCCACACAACAGAGATGATCCTCACCATCACCATCTCTGCTCTGTGTGACTGAGCCGGTACCTGGGTGGTGTTTGGAGTTGGTGACTCATACATCCTGGGATGGGAGTCAGAACCACATCAACCGGGGCTCTGCTGCGCTCAGATCGTCTTCTTCATTAAGCCCGGAGACTTTTATCGGAGAAGAGAGAAGCTGGGCCCTCTGCGGTTTAGCAAACCGTTTTTCATCTCCTGCCTTATTGGGTTAATTAAATTTATTCCACCAAAGATTATCCTGGAAATGGACCACGTTTCACTAATGCTCAGAAGACATGTATAAGACTTTTTTTGTCTTGTTGTTTTCGTTTTTTACGCCAATTTAAATCAGAATGCTGATTTTTTTTTTTTTTTTTTTTTTTTTTCAGAGTTTGGATATTAAAGTCAGAATTTGAAGATTTAAAAAAGTCAGAATTTTAAGATTAAAGTTAGAATTATAAGATTGAAGTCAGAATTTCAATATTAAAGTCAGAATTCTATGAAAAAAGGTCAGAATTATGAGATTAAAATCAATATTACGATAAAAAAAAAATCAGAATTATGAGATTACAGTCAGAGTTTTTAGTTTAAAATCTTTTTTTTTTTAGTGGTCCTAATTCTTACATCTGTAAAAATACATATAACTGAAGCATATTTCTAAAAATGTATACTTTAGTTTTTAGAATTGATCCAGGGATCAGGGCAGTTTTGATCAGTAGTTTGTAATATCTTGTAACGGGGTATAAGTAAGACGTGATACATTACCATTTCTAAGTGACTGGGCGAATGTGGCTCGCTAGGTAGAGTAGTTGGCTTGTAATTGGAGGGTTATAGATTCCGCTTCCGCCTGTCACATGTCAGTGGGCCCCTGGGCAAGGCACTTAACCCCAAATTGCCTACCAATCTGCGTATCGGTGTTTGTGAGTGCGAATGGGTGATTGTGGCTCTAGTGAAAAGCTCTTTGAGTGGTCAGTATGACTAAAGAAAAGCGCTATATAATTTCAGTCCATTTACCGTTTCTCTTAGCCACTCTTCAAAATAGGAAAAATCAGGAGAACATTTTGTTTATGCTGATCTTCTTGAGGAAATTGGCTCCTTGCCTAAATTATATGTGGGAAACCTGGCTGGATGAGGACCTGGGTTCGCCACCAAGGTTAGAAGGAAGCAGCAGAGCACAATCGCTAAAGAGCAGAGCAAATATTGCAGAGATGATTTCTGTTTATCAAATGGTTTGTTCATTAGGTAGATTCAGATTTCTGCCCTTCCTGCTTTTACTTTCTCTTTTCAGCAGTCTTTCTCATCTTGCCAGTGTTTATTTTTTTTTTATCTTGAAATTCTGCTCTACTGTTAATTTTCATTTCTCTTTCGCTCAAGCAGGCTTGGTAGTAATGTGGAAAACGTTCTGTTCCAGCCAAAAAACCAGTTTGACATTGAAATATTTCCCTGAAGGTGTCGGTGGGAACCTCTCCCTGAACGGTAATTCGGGAGATAATGCTCGCTTCCACCCAGTTTGTTTATTATCTCAGCGGGTTCTGATTTCAGCTCCACTCACGCCCTCTTCTTTTTCCATTCAGAGTGAGGGGAGAAATTCATTGTTTGTGTCCAATGTGTAATCTAGCAAAGCTATATGGAACAGGCCGCCTCTCAGCAGCTGTTGGTCTGTTATGGTGATGGGGCTCTTGGCAAGGCCCTTTTCTAAACAGAGGCCCACACACTGGCTATGTGAAGGCATTTCACATGCCTGTGAGCTTGCAGACTTAGACCCCCTGGAGCCATCTGATCACACTCCACCCAGTTGTGGAGGCATTGATGCAGTAAAGCATCAGCAGACCAGACCCGGTCCTTTTGCCATTCGATCCCTTGCTGCTCTTTAAGCGCAGCGGTGTTGAGTTCATGTAGTGTGGACCTTTGGGCTGTTTTGGACTATTAAGGCTCGTTAATAAAATAAACAGATAAAGTACAAGCAAACTTTGCAACAGTGCTTGGCAAAAATAATCCAAATCCTTTAACTTTTTTTTTTTGTTGATTTTATCACATTATAACTGCAAACTTGAATGTATTTTACCATTACAGTTACGGGGTATCTCTCTATAGATTAAGGATTTATACGCTCATCCTTCCAGAACAGCTCGACTGTAATCAGTCCAGTTGTATGGAGAGCATCTATGAAGTGCAATTTTCAACTCTTGTTATACATTCCCAGTTGGATTTCAGTCTTGACTTTGACTAGGCCATTTTAAGACATGAACATAGGCGACTTGGAAGAAGCAGGACGTTTGTTTCTGTGTTTGTTTGCCTGCCTTGCTACTAACTCTTATTTTTACAAAGCCGGTTGTTTGGCGGCCAATCAGCGCGACTTAACCACAGCTCCCGCTGAGCGACTCGATCTGGGCATTCAGAGTACATACCCCCATACAGGTACTCCGCTGGTTCCTAAAATGGCCCCCGAAAACTTGTCGTTGCGTTTCTGTTTGCTCTTGTTATAAACTGCTTCGCCAGCAACTCTTCTTATTTTTACAAATACAGTTGTTTGGTGGAAAAGTTTGGAAGTTGTTCTGCTCACTTCCCTCTGAATTACAACCAATCAGCACGACTTAACCACAGCTCCTGCTGAGCGACTGGATCGGGGCATTCCAAGTATATACCCCGAGGCTGGTACTTCATTGGTTCCTGAAATGGACCCGAAAACGGCCCTGTCTGACCGGCCCGATGTAGTGGAGACATGTGCATATCAGGAAGGTCTGGTCAAAGTACCCTGAAGTTCCGATAGTGGAAACGCGCCTTACAGTATCTTTAGATTTAAACCATCTCCCTGTATCTCTGGCTGTGTGTTTAGGATAGTTGTACTGCTGGGCCAACTTTCTGGAGAAAAATTTCAAATTTGGGTGATTTTTTGGGGGGGGGGTTGGATTAAAGTCAGAATTCAGATTTTTTTGAAATGTCAGAATTCTGAAATTAAACTCATATTTTGATATTAACATCAGAATGTTGTTTAAAACATTGATTAAAAAAATAATTCTGACTTTAATCTCACAATTCTGAGATTAAAGTCAGAATTTTGAGATTAAATCAGAATTTTGATATTAAAGTCAGATTTTGGTTGAAAAAAAATCAGAATTCTGAGAATAAATCGTAATTTTGAGATTGAATCAGAATTTGGAGATTAAAGTCAAAATTCCATATTTTAAAAAGTCAGAATTCTGAGAATAAAATCAGAATTCAGAGATTAAAATTAGAATTTTGATGGTAAAGTCAGAATTTGAGTTAAAAAATTCAGAATTCAGAGATTAAATTCTTAATTTTGAGACTGAATCAGAATTTTGAGATTCAAGTCAGACTTACAATATAATTGCTGCTGGAAGGTGAACCTCCATCCAGGTCTCAAGTCCTTTGCAGTCTCAAACAGGTTTTCCTCCTGGATTTAGCTCTGACCAGCTTCACTGATGAGGAGAACCATTCCCACTGCATGATGCTGCCACTATCATGTTTCACAACTGCATTTGCACCGACGGTTATTTATGGATAGGTGGACTCTGTTTACAAATCAGGTAAATGCCCAAAGTAGTTGGTTCTCCTGGGTTTTATTCAGGAATATAACCCAAAATCTCAGATAAAATCACAATAAAATACATAAAAGTTTCTGTTTAGAACAGAAAATGTAGAAAAGCTTGAATGGAATTTACTATTGCAATTGTTTAGACAGTAAAGTACAGTCTTCTGCTCTCCTGTTTGAAGTTATTTCTCAAAGTCACATTTCTGACTAAATGCTCTCTAGCACTTTGTCTGCAGCTCCCCCCCCCTTCGCCCACAATGTTTATTTGCTCCTTGCCCACTGTATTTTCAAAGTAACCCTGCACAGAAAAAACTAAGCCCTCAGCTTCACTGACCCTCTCTATCTGCACTTCACTGACTCCATCTCAGAGAAGTTCCTTTCCTCCTTAATTCCCCTTTTTCTCTCGTTCCACCCTACCTATGTTCTTCTTTTCCCACTCATCGATTGTAGACTTCTGCACCTTTTCTTCTTGCTTTTTTATTTTTCTTCTAACTCTGTATCTGCTTCTCTATCATCCCCCAATCTGGGTGTTCTCAACAACCTAAGTTGGATTTGTCCAACTGATTGTACCTTAGGTGTGCTGACATTCCTTTATAAAAGTATTTTGTATATATATAATATTATATATTACTTTATTGTAATTCTTTTTGTTAGCTCCACAGTTTTCAGTATTTCTTTGAGATTTTATGTGATAGACCAAGACATAGTAGCACATGATTGTGCAGCCCAAGGAAAATTCTGTGTAGTTTAAAAAAATAAAAGGATTTTAAAAATCTGAAAAGTGTGGCATGCATCTGTCGTCACCAACTTTACTGTGACACTCCTGGCTTCAGAGGCAGAGTAATAAATAAAGCTGTGAAACATGGAAACAGCATCATGCTGATGCTCTTCTTCAGCAGGGATAGGGAAGCTGGTAAGAGTTCAAGGAAAGACGGGTGGAGCTAAATCCTGGAAGAAAACCCGTTGGAAACCGTGGAAGACTTGAGACTGGGGGGCAGGTTCACCCTCCAGTAGGAACCCAAACATACAGCCAGAGATACGGTGGCATGATTTAGATCAAAGCATAATCATGTGATAGAATGGCCTAATCAAAGTCCAGACCTAAATCTAATTCACACAAAAAATAGGATGACATCCCAAAACATGCAGCCAGAACTGCAACTGAATGGTTTGGATTATCAAGAGCATCTAAAACATGCAGGAAACTGGCTCTGGAGGACTAGATTTGGGCAACCTCTGGTTTGGATCAAAGTTTATTCTTTACTCCTACTGTATGCATTCTTTAGAAGAGGGTAGAATAATCCTTCATTGTCTCACAAAGGGGAACTTCGGCTGTAACAGCAGCCAATTGACAGATAACAGAAGCATTCACGAGTATGAAAACAGAATTAGGAATTATATATGTACATTAAGGACACAGTTACTAAAACAAATTACAAAATTCTGTTTTCATAGTTAAAGAACTAAAAGATGATATGACAAAAGAAAAATGCCTAGCTTTTATTAGAAGACAATAAAATAATTTTCTTGAATGAAACATTCCATTTTCATGGAGAATAATATTAAAAACCCTGTAGTTTTCAGCCTCATGATAAGAGAAATGATCTAAACTGAATTTCTTGTATCATTACTGCCATTCTGTGGTATAAGTCGGATGCACATAAAGCTTAAAAAACACGGAAACAAAAGCTATTTACGTTTTTCAGTTTCTTTAGAAGCGACAGATCAAGGTTTTGGTTTTACCTTTCCATGTTCCGACAGCATCTGCTGTGTGTCGCCTTCCTAAGGACCACCTCCCATGCGTGGGTCAAGGTGTAGGTTCCCTCATCTCTGTTTATGGTTCTTGGGCCTCGTTTCCTAATTTCGATTTCCTCCTTTAGCCACCGATGGTATCTGTCGCCCTCTGAGCAGATAACTCTGGCCATTTCCCAGTCCATTATGTGGTTATTTCTTTTGCAGTGGTCCGTTATGGCTGATTTCATTTTGGTTTGTTCTGCTATTGCTTTTGTTGCTTTTGTGTGCCTCGCTGTGGTTTCTCTTTCACGTTCCTTTTTTATGTTCATTCTTTTGTGTCTTAAAAATTTTTTTTTCCCAGGATTTGCAGGGTATTTCAAATATGACTTCACTTTTTTGTTCCATAACTATTTTGTCCTCAGGGTGTAATCGTATTTTCCTGAGTGTTATGTGTGGTTTCATTGGTGTGTTTATGTGATATTTCCTTATTTCCTCTGGTATTATTTGTATTTATTTCCTGGATGTATGGTAGGGTGACCATCCCAATCATTTTTTGTCCCTTGCCAATCCTGTTTGTTCTTTGTTTTCTTGTTCGTCTTCTTTCCGTTTCACTGGTCCTCTTCCATTTTCTATGGCCTACTTTGGGTACGGGCAATTCTTACAGATACAGACAGATACCATCATAGGAGAAGGAGAAAAGCCAAAAAACCTTGATTTGTCGTTTCTAAAGAAACGATAAAATGTATGCCACAGAAAGATAGTACGGACAATATAGTGCTCAAAAGCTATTTTTCAGGTATATCTCAGGTCTTTAACATTTGTTTTGGCAAGCGTTGAGAATAGGTGCATGTGGCTCCAGATCTGCGGGTTTCAGATCCTTGGCCTGGTCAAAATCCAGACCGAAATCCAATTGAGAATCTGTGGCTGTTTTTCCGAGACTCTCTCCATCCAATCTGAACGAGAGGGGAAAAAAAAGTCTCAAGATATGCGATGTAGGGGCGTCGCATGCCGTAGTGCGGGTGCCCCAAGTGCTGAGGCCTTAGCCCTACGTACGGAGTTTGAGTCCAGTCCTCGTGGACCTTTTCCACATGTCATCCCCCCACTTCGCTCCCCCTTTCTATGCTATCCACTGTCAAATAAAGACCACTGCGGCCACAAAACTTTAAAGAAAAAAAAGGTTGAGATTTACCCGCAGCTGTAAGTGCAGCAAAACGTAAGAAAACGAGAGGACATCTGAAAAGGTTCTGGAGGCATGGGCGGTTCTAGACAGGGGCCAACGGGGGCCAGTGCCCCTGTAGAACTGATCCTGGTCCATCTTACGGCCCATGTACTGCAGAAATTATACTAAATAAAGTTTTTAAGATGATTTAGGACAGAAACCATAACTAAATTATCTCTTGGACCGATTTCATTTCTTACCTTTAAAGTTTTATTTTAACAATGAGCTAAAAATGAATGTGTTGAACTTTTAGCTTCAGCCATATTTAGTTTCATCTTCTGGATCAGGAGCCACAAGAGTCCCTTTGGGTCATTTAATATATTAAACGATGACATATTGAAATGTTGTTTCATTCTTTTGTTTTGTGCCTCCATGAACAAACTCTGGCCCCACCCTGGTTAATTTGTTCTAGAACCGCCACTGTCTGGAGGTATGAATACTTTTGAGACATGAACAGAGCTCAGGTGGATTTGATTGGGTTCCAGTGATTTAGGACCCAAAGGTGCAACAATCAGCCTCCCTCCTGAGCACCGAGTCTCCTGTCGCATCGTCTCCCTTACTCCCTTCCTGATCCCTCTCTCCCTCCGTCTGTCCGTCCGTTCCTCCCCTCTGCAGTCGCCCAGACTCTCTGTCTGCGCTGACACTGCCTTTAATAAGGGGGGGAGTGGGGCGCACTGTTTATTTGTGCGGCACAAGGTTAAAAACTTCCCCCCCTTAATTGACATTCCGGTAACACTTTTCAATAATGGGACGAGCAATTTCCTTGAAATTGATGTGTGTCCACCGCAAGGAAAAAGGAAGAAGAAGAAGGAAAAAAAGCCCCGCTGCTTCTAGGTTTCACTCACCCATGGATGACCTACGCTTGTGCTGCGTCTTTGTCTGTGAGTGTTTGTGTGTGTCTGCGTGAGAAAATGCTACGTGCTTGTGTTCATAAGAAGGCACGCAGTCGTCTCATCGCTCTCTTCTCTGTGTTTCTAACCCGAGACCTGATTTTTTTTTTCTTTTTTCCTTTTTTTCAGAGACTGGTTTTCTCGCCACGAGGTTAAAACTCAATTGAGATATTTTCATTTACCCCGCACGTGCTCGACTGACGGCTGTGCAGTGTGAAAATGCAAAAAACAACAAAAACAGAACGAAAACCTATTTTCTCTCTTCTCTGTCGGTGTCTGACTGTGAGAAAATATGCAAACACAAACAGTGCTGCACGCCGGCCTAAACGGTGGCCACTGGATAGGGGCCTGCGGTGTAATGATGGCTGGTGTTAAATGCATTCGCATGTGTCAGGAAGGGGGAGCAGGAGACAGGCTGTAAAGGACAGTATGTGTCAATAAGTAGATGGAGCGGGTGTCATAAATGCATGAGTGTGATGGTGTGTGTGTGTGTTTGTGCGTGTGTGTGGCTGCGGGCCGAGGCTGGCTGGTTCCTGCCCTTGTCATTCTGTCTCCCACACACCCTCTGATGTGGTCTGAGGCTGCGGCTTTTCGCTGCGGCGGGGGGACAGCCGCCCGCACACACTCACACTGTTCTCACATGTCTGTGGAAACACACATAGCATGGTGGTATGCAGTCACATTCTGAGAAATGCAGACACACACACACACACACACTGTGCAGCCCTCCTTGAAAGATGCAACAACACGACGTGGGCCTGCCGAACCGACTGAATGGACGCCGGAGCGCGCTCGTTGGCAGCACCAGACGTGGTTCTGGTGGGCTCCCGCCTCACTCGGTTTGTTAAATAATATCAAAGACAGATGTTGGCTCCGGTCCCATCACTCTGTGTGTGTTTTTATCGTGTGTCTGTGACTGAAAACGAGAAGGAGAGCGCCGATATGCAGCGGCTCCCTGGGAGCACATGTCTGCCCGAAAATGATCACATGTTTGTGGACCTTCAGCGTTTTACAGCGGAGCTCAGAAGTGTCCGCTGTTGAAATCCAAAGGTTTGCTGACATAAACTATGAAATGCCAACAAAGAGAAGAAAAAACAAAAAAACGGTGTAATAAACTGGTCGGACATGTGTGCACAAGTTTCAGCATTCAGTCTTTTTGAGTCCACACCTGCCATCCATTAAAGTTAATGTGATTAATGTGAAATGACGGTCGGTAGTTAGATTTTCCTGGGGTTTGAGAAGAAGAAGGGGCAGAGAACCCCTGGACAGTGGACAGGTCACTCATTACAGGGCAACACAGAGACACAGGAAAAAAACCCATGCACACATTCATCCTTACTTAAAGGGGGGTATTATGCTTCTTCCAGTCATATATTACCCTTCTATAGCACACTCCAATAACATTGTCACCTTAAGTCTTTTAAAAGTCCGTCATATATCTAAATCCACCTTAAAGACATGTACTTCCGTTTTGGACGCCCTGATTTTCACCTGTGCCTCTCTAAGACCCTCCTACGATTTCTGACACTCCCCCTTCAGTTTGTCACATACCGTCCATCATCGCAGCATGCACGGAGTCGGGAAAAAAATCCCACAAAAGACGCGCAGCTGCAGCTGGTGTGTTATAATTACTGCACCTGGGACTCAGCCAGAGTTCTGAGGGGAGGGGTAGGGGAGCTCTGCATGGGCGACGCTCTCGGCTGAGTTCGTAAGGTCGGAGGAGGAGATGGGTGGAAAAGGCGGGGATAGGTGGGAGCAGGCGTTTCAGAACTACCAGCAGAGGCTCAAAAATTTCTCTAACATGAGTGAATGGGTCAGAGCAACACTTCAGGTATGTTTTTAATGAGGGAAAGACAGGTTCTCAGGATATTAAGCTTCAGAAAGTCCATTTTGCATAATTAAGGCAAATTTAGGGAGACTAATTAACCTAACAGCAGGGGTCACATTAACCGAATATTTTCCCTATTTGACAGAAAAATCTGAAAGCTGTCCATCATTTTGACAGATTAATATTCACACCCCTGACCACCATTTTCATCTTTACGCATCTTTACGCATAGAGTTAAGGTAACTAAATCAATCAATTCCCATGAGAACGTCTCAGCATCATCCCAGTCCTGGAAACCGTACTCGTCTCGCTATCCGTGAGCTGACGGCGCGTTGAAGAGTTACGGAGCGCATCTGTGGCGGTGACAGAGCGCTGCAGCTTAAACTCTGATGCAGAGAGAGAGTGCGTGCTGCGGGATTTCCTCTCGCTGAAGAGATCAAAGACGTCCATCTCTCGGTTTTGATGCCAAGTTGTGTGCAGTAAACTAACATGTAGGTGCAACTCTGCCCCTCTGTTGGGTTGGAGTAAAAAAACCCCAACAACCTATTGATGCATTAAAAAAGAATTCCTACCTTTTATGGATTTTATTTAGCCTTTTAGCCTTCATATAACATATAACTATTTAAAATTATTTTGTTAAGTTTGTCTGAGTAACTATAACTGTTTGACAGTTTTATTTTTAAATGAATTACTGTAAATAACTAAAACATATGAATATGACATTTCAAATAAAACTGATGTATATGCTTACAATATATTGAAGCCAATCTTTTTTCTTTTTTTTTGGGTGTAGAGGCACATTTTTCCCACTAAGTTTCCCACTTGGCTAAAAGTCTAAAAGTATAATTTCCTTTACCACTTTTAAGATTATATTTATTATTTTATTGGTGCACAAAAATATGTTGTTATACATAAACCATATGTTTTAATTGTTGAAAATAATCACCTATTTCGTCATGTATTTCAGAACTAAAGAGGGTGTTTTGTTTTCGGTGTTTAACATAACTGTATGCGTGTACATAGGCGAGCTCATTTATCAGTGCTGTCGTTTCTGTGAAACCATCACATAGCCAGAGGTCAGGGGTCATCGCTCAGGTTGACAGGGCATCAGTCTCACTCATACAGTATGCAGACACACAGGCTCTTGTGTATCAGCGCACACGTACTGTTGAAAAACCGCAGCCTCTCGTGTACTTGTGTCCACAAACCGGAGAGGTTCTCTCTTTCTCACACACACACACACACACACACACACACAAACACACACACACACACACACACACACACACACACACACACACACGCACACACACACACGCACACACACACTGACTCTCTGTTTTACTGACTCCTCCTGGTTACTCTGTGAACTTCTGCATGAGACCTGCGGATCTTGAACGAGATAAAGAGACTGCGCCGTGGATGGATTACTGAACCAGAACAGGATCATTTGTCTCGAAGTCCTTTGAATGATCGGACAGTTCAGTTTATTTTAATGAGCAGTAAATTATGACTTTATTCATGCACAGGACGGCCCGATCATTTGCTTTGGGACTATTACCCATCTCATTATGTTCTGTGTCCTGCTCAGACTGTTTTTGACAAGGAAGACTACTTGTTATCACCGCATTCCTCTACACACCCGCCATCTTGTCTCTGCTGGGTGAATCCTGATTATCAAAAACTCTGCCACTCCGGGGTGGGGGTAGTTGTTTGTGTCTCTCAGACGGCTCTCAAGGGGCCCTGCCGTCTCTTATTTTCTGCACGCCTGTCTCTTTAAGGTGATGTTTGTTCATGCCGAGGCTCGGCTCTGTGAGACCTGTGCAGGCTCAGCGCTGGGCTCCTTTCATAGGGGCTCCATTTTGTTCTGAATAAAATGGCACTCAGTGGCTGGGGGACTGGCAGGCACCCAGCTCCCTGGGAAACCAAAGAATGCTGGCCTTCATTTAGCGACAAACAGCTACTGCCTGAGGAGGCTGCTTCTCCGCTCTGCTCCTCAATACTACAGCTACTAGGGCCTGTGTGTGTGTCTGTGTGTGTGTATATTGAAAGGAGCCACGGTTGAAGGAGTCAGGTATGGCAGCACGTCACATAGCTTGTCTCTTGTGGACGTTTACTTAAAACCATTCTGTCTTTTCTGTCCCCCATGAAGACACGGAGTAGCAATTCTTCTCCTTCTCGTCCCTGGCCCCCTCTGGCGCTCGCTCCGGCCTTCGCTCCGCTGTGAATGGTGGGAACAGAGCAGCCATTAAGATGCATATTTATAAGTGCTTACCCCCCCCCCCCCACACACCTCCCCGTTCACTCACATAAGGCACACACAGGCACTGTAAGTCGCTAAGAGTGCCTGTCACCAGGGACACTTGCATCATTACACACTTGCACTCTTAGACACTGAGGTGTGCTTGTTGGAAATCTTCATGTTTTGGAAGGACTTTGACCAATCTCGCTATCAGCTTCTGCTCCTCATCCCTCCTTAAAATATTTCAAATACTCTTTAGGGTATATTTTAGTCAAGAAGATGTCCTTTTATTTCAGGGTATCCGCAGGGGCTTGAAAAGTATTCAAAGTTGATCAACCGATTGTGTAATGTCTTAAATTTAGTTCGTAATGACATTTTTGCTGATTCTTGGCTAGAAGTTTGGGGATTTTAAACTCCAGTTGAAGCCTGTGGCTGAAAAAGACAAGGAGGTTTAAGGTCTTTGCACACCGGGTCCGATGTGAATAAACGACACGAAATTGCGAAAAATCGGAGGCCGAAAATCGACGTGTTGTGAATGCACACCAGACTCGCTGCGAAATTGCGAATAAATTATGAAGATTCTATTCTAAAACGTAAGGCGGCAAAACTAAAAATGGGTTCAACATCAAGTGGCGACGACATTGTGTTGATAATGATGGAGAAAGAAAAGAAGAAAAGAGCGCATTGGGTACATCCTATTCTGGAGAAGAGAGGAGAGTTTGGAGAGTACACAGCTATTTTGTACACATTGATTTACTTACCATCTTCATATCCAAGTTGTTCGGCAATGGGTCGCCTCACATTATCCTTATAATCGTTGTCCTTGTAGTTTTTCTCTTTCTTATTAAAGAGACAGGGGTGCTGGGACACAAAAAGGTTCAGACGGTCAGCCAAGGTGAAGAAAAAAGTATTTACTTCAATGAAAGTGACACTTCAGTTCACGACTCTCGGCTCTGATGACGCCATCACCACGCCTTCTCTGATTGGTCAAGGGTATCAAAATTAGAAGCACGGCTCCGCGCTGTTGAAAAACCAGCAGATAGCCGAAGCCCATTAGCCAGCGCGGAGCCAACAAGGATAGAACCCCCTAGCCGTCCTCCGGTAGAGCCCGCGCAGCCGGGACCTCAGGCCGGCTGGGTGATGGTACGTAGGAAGCATAGTTCTAAGACCCAGCCCACGGGCCACCACCAACCCGTCCACGTTTCTAACAGATTTTCCCCGCTCAGCGACACACCCGCTGAGAAGCCGACCCTGGTAATTGGCAGCTCTATAGTCAGAAACGTGGCATTAGAGACACCATTGACCATAGTCAAATGCTTGCCAGGGGCCAGAACGGGCGACATCAAATCCTACCTGAAACTGCTGGCTAAAGATAAGCGTAAATACAGTAAGATTGTTATTCACGCTGGCGGTAATGACACCCGGTTACGCCAATCGGAGGTCACTTAAATTAGTCTTGCTTCGGTGTGTTAGTTTGCTATAACAATGTCAGACTCGGTAATCTTTTCTGGTCCCCTGCCTGATCGGACCAGTGACGACATGTTTAGCTGCATGCTGTCATTCCATCAATGGTTGTCTAGGTGGTGTCCTGCAAACGATGTGGGCTATATTGATAACTGGCGAACTTTCTGGGGAAAACCTGGTCTGATCCGGAGAGACGGCATCCATCCCACTTTGGATGGAGCAGCTCTTCTTTCTAGGAATATGGCCGAATTTATTAGTCCTCCAAAACACTGACAACGCAGGGTCCAGACCAGGAAGCAGTTTAACCCACCTCTCTGCTGCTTCTGTACTGTTACCCACCCATTACCCTATAGAAACAGTGTCTTGCCCACGGCCAAAATTAAATGGATTAAAAGTTAAGCCAACAAAAGCAAATTATGGAAATCTCATTAAGATAAATACGACTTTGACTGAACAGAAAAATTAATCTATTAAATGTGGTTTATTAAACATAAGATCTCTCTCCTTAAAGACTTTGTTAGTAAATGACTTGATTTGTGATAATCACATTGATTTGCTGGTTGCAGCAGGAGGATTATGTCAGTATAAATGAGTCAACTCCTTCCAGTCATTTAAATTGTCACATTCCTAGAAATACTGGCCGAGGAGGAGGAGTTGCAACCATTTTTCGTTCTGATTTACTAATTAGTCCCAGACCAATTGATAGCTACAGTTCTTTTGAACATCTAACCCTTAATTTTCCTCATCCAAGTTGCAAAACATTAAGACCATTTTTGTTTGTGGTTTTGTATCGTCCACCAGGCCCTTACTCTCAATTGTTGGATCAGATCTCACATTTTTTATCTGATTTAGTATTAAATACTGATAGGGTCATTATAGTGGGGGACTTCAATATTCATGTGGACACTGAAAGTGATAGCCTAAATGCAGCCTTTAGTGCTATTTTAGATTCAATTGGCTTTACTCAAAAAGTACAGGGATCGACCCACTCGGGTAAACACACTTTGGACCTTGTACTGACATAGGGTATTGAGTGTGAGGAAATAACAGTCCACCAACATAACCCGGTCCTGTCTGACCACTTCTTAGTAACTTTTGAATTTACTTTAACTGACCATCTTAAATCTGAAAGAAAATTTCATTATAGTAGAGCTTTATCAGACAATGCTGTAACAATTTTTAAAGAATCTGTTCCATTCTTACTTTCCTCAGTGTCTCAGAATAACACAGTGGATGGCAGCAATTCTATCTCTAACCCTTCAGAAATTGATGGTCTGGTTCACAGCGTTACTTTCTCATTGCATTTGGCATTAGATAGTGTAGCCCCCTTAAAAAAGAAAGTGGCTAGCCATAGGAGGCTGACTCCTTGGCCTAACGCAGAGTTGCGTACTTTAAAGCAGAATACTAGGAAGTTGGAGAGAAAATGGCGCTCTACACATCTAGAGGATTCCTATTTAACCTGGAATAACAGTCTACTGCTGTAGAAAAAGACCCTTCGAGAAGCTAGAACAGCATATTTTTCATCATTAATAGAGGCGGAAAAAAACAATCCTAGGTTTCTTTTTAGTACGGTTGCCAAACTTACACAGAGTCATAGCTCTGTTGAGCCAACTATTCCCCCAGCTCTTAGCAGTGATGATTTTATGGGATTCCCCATAAATAAAATTAATTATATTAAAAATAAAATCATTGGCATCCTCCCTAACATGACTACTTCTTCCTCAGTAAATGACGCAGCATCGGAAAGAACTGTAGAACCTCATTTGTGCTTAGACTGTTTTGATTCAGTCGAGCTTTCGGAATTATCAAAAATATTAGCCTCATCTAAACCTTCAACTTGTATGTTGGACCCAATCCCAACCAAATTATTTAAAGAAGTGTTCCATTTGGTTCCTGGCCCCATTTTGGATATGATGAATCTATCCTTAGTAAACGGATACGTACCACAAGAATTTAAAATAGCTGTAATTAAACCTTTACTCAAGAAATGTTCCCTTGATCAAGATGACTTAGTGAATTACAGACCTATATCTAACCTTCCTTTCTTATCCAAAATCCTTGAGAAAATAGTTGCTAATCAAGTCTGTGAGCATCTAAACAGTAACGAGCTGTTTGAAGAGTTTCAGTCAGGTTTTAGAGCTCATCATAGCACTGAAACAGCACTGGTGAAGGTTACTAATGATATTCTCATGGCCTCAGATAATGGACTTGTGTCTGTTCTGGTTTTGTTAGATCTCAGTGCTGCTTTTGACACAGTCGATCACAATATTCTCTTAGAAAGGCTTGAACATGTTGCAGGGATCAAAGGAACAGCACTAGGCTGGTTTAAATCATATTTGTCTGACAGATTCCAATTTGTTCATCTAAAGGATCAATCTTTTTCACTCTCAAGGGTTACTTGTGGAGTTCCACAGGGTGCTGTGCTTGGACCAATTCTTTTCACCATATATATGCTTCCAATTGTTAGAATCATTAGACAGCATGGGATACATTTCCACAGCTATACCGATGATACACAACTATATTTATCCATAAATCCTGATGAACCCAGTCAGTTAGGTAGATTACAGGCATGTCTGGAAGACATAAAAACATGGATGAATCTAAACTTTTTGCTTTTAAATTCTGACAAGACAGAAGTTGCTGTCTTTGGACCAGAAGTTCTAAAACAGAAACTGATTAGTCAATCACTTCATCTGGATGGCATTAAATTGGCCCTCAGTAATAACTTAAAGAACCTCGTCGTTATTTTTGAACAAGACTTGATATTTAAATCCCATATTAAACAGGTTTCTAGGTTTTCCTTCTTTCACCTCCGGAATATTGCTAAAATTAGAAACATCCTGTCCAGGAGTGATGCTGAGAAACTAGTCCATGCATTTGTTACCTCAAGGCTGGACTACTGTAATTCTTTACTATCAGGTCGTCCACAAAATGCCATTAAAAGCCTTCAGTTGATCCAAAATGTGGCAGCAAGAGTTCTGATGAATATTAAAAAGAGAGATCACATTTCTCCTGTTTTAGCTTCCCTTCATTGGCTCCCTGTTAAATTCAGAATAGAATTTAAGATCCTTCTCCTTACATATAAAGCCCTTAATAATCAGCTCCATCCTACATCAGAGATCTAATTGTTCCATATGTTCCTAACAGAGCACTTTGCTCTCAGACTGCATGTTTACTTGTAGTTCCTAGGATTTCTAAAAGTAGAATGGGAGGCAGATCTTTTAGTTATCAGGCTCCTCTCCTGTGGAACCAGCTCCCAGCTTTAGTCCGTGAGGCAGACACGCTGTTTACTTTTAAGGCCAGGCTTAAAACTTTCCTTTTTGATAAAGCTTATAGTTAGAGTGGCTTAGGTCATCCTGAGCTATCTCTGTAGTTATGCTGCTATAGGCTTAGACTGCTGGAGGACAGACTTACCTATTTTCTTCACTCTGCTACTTCCTTTTCTCCTACTACTCTCCAGTTGTATTACAGTACATTCTGCTATTTCGACTGTTAACTTTGTGTCCTCTCAGTGTTTTTCTCTCCATAGAAGATATACCTGGTCTGGTATCCTGCTTGGCTGGAATGCCCTGTTGGACGGGGGGCATCGACTGGGATGATGCTCCCAGTGGCTGAACATCCACTGTGTCCTGTTATCAACTTTTTACTTTCTGTAACATAGAAAGTTCTCTTATATCAGATCTTCTGTTCCTTCTGTCTCTGCGCTGTCTTCTCAAACCCCCAGATGGTCGTGGCAGATGGCCGCTCCTACTGAGCCTGGTTCTGTTGGAGGTTTCTTCCTGTTAAAGGGGAGTTTTTCCTCTCCACCGTCGCTACATGCTTGCTCAGTATGAGGGATTGCTGAAGGATTGCTGTGGTTGGAAAGTCTGCCCAACCTCACGCCAATGACTGACGCAATCTGCTGGGATTTCTGAAATAGGAAACTTTTTAACTGATTTGAATGTTTGTATAAATGTATTGAAATGACTTCTTGTTAAGTGCCTTGAGATGACATCTGTTGTGAATTGGCGCTATATAAATAAACTGAATTGAATGGAATTGAATTGAATCATATTTGTGCACGCAAAGCGGAGGAAGATGTTCGAGTGAAGAATTTTAGTTTAAAAGTAAAACAGAAAACACACAGTTCTTGACCAGAGTCATGACTGCAACGCTGGTAGGACATCCACAGAAAAGCGCTATGCCCCCTTGCTTTCCTTGTGGTGAAATGCTTTGCAAGACTTCCTCAGGCGACGGAGAAATCTGAAATGAAACAGTCCATACTTGTGCGTCTCAGTGCAAACTTGGTGATGGAGAAGTATAAACTAGGCTTGGGACTGGGCAGAAGGTTCTCAAATAAAATCATCATCAATGCATCCAGCTGCCTTCTGAATTTACTTAATTGGTAAACAGTCCATCTGGTAGCGATGTTATGTCAGTTTAAACGCATCTGTTCTGTGAAGGACTCCGAGGTTTGTTAGAGAATATTAGAGAACAAACAGCAGCATCATGAAGACAAACATCATACAAACCATATGTCCATTTTAAGGACCAGAAGTGCATCACCTGTAATCCTCTATCAGCAAGACTTTGCCTGAACACCTAAAATGTGGGTGTCCAGCTTCATACCTCGAGGGCCGGTGTCCTGCCAGTTGTAGATGTGTCTCTGCTCAGACTCAGCTGATTCAAATGGCCCAGCTACCACCTCATTATGTCAACGGCCTGCTAACGAGCCATCATTTGATTCAGGATCCCACCTGGTAACAACAACCATCGACAAATATTTGAGAAACCCCTCTATAAAACGCTTAGAAATACAGATTTTAATAGTTCAAACACCAAATATACCTTAATATGCATTAATACACACTGTCTTGGTACTTCCGCAGAAGTTAGCATCCATCCTAATCTCTGCTCTGAGGGTACAGCCAATCTGTGGCAAAGGAAATTAATACCGCTTCTTTATTGGCTGCTTTGCAAACACCACCCAATGACACATCAAGGAGTATTTCAGCTTCCCAAGCTGCATTCCCTTTCGAATATTCTAGATATGCTCTACGAAAAAAATCCAAGAAGAATCCACACATTTTCCACAAGTAATCTGGAGATGAGTTCTTTCATGTCAACAGCATTAAAGACCCCTGTATAACGGCTTGAAACGGTGCAGGTAAAACGGTAGGTAGGATGAGACGGACAAAATGAGATGTGGATGAAATGTGTCCTGCAGACGTTGTAAGGTTTTTATGATCTGATAACAGATACTCGAGCCCAACTGCTTGCAAGACAAATGTTTCTGGGGACCAGGTGAAAATCTGTCTGCTGCCAAACCACTAACACAACGCTGAGTGATGCAGACAAATTAGGTGGGAGAGCTGATAAGAAAACAAGGACATGAGGAATGAGGATTCAGTTTTCTGCAACATTCCCTGATTTAATGAGCGGTACAAAAAGAAAGAAAAATGGCAAAGAAATACATCTTTAAAGAAACTTAAGTGACGGGAAGGTGAGTATTTTAACACGGAAAATGTGATTCTGAGGATTGCTAAAGAAGGGAAGAGAGAAAGGGGACCAAACAGAGGCTGGGAAAGAGCAGAGAGGGAGTGTCTTTTGTCTCCTTCTAATGTGACACATATGAAAGATCCTGGAAACAATGAGTCACCCCAGATCAGGACTGCCGCCACAGTCGGGCCCAAGCAGGCCTCTCGGTACAAGATGATTGTGTCGCTGCTTGTGATGAAACCCCAGACTTCACACAGAATTGAAGTTCTGTTGTTTTCCACCTCCCACTGCCATTCAAGCTACAAAGTTTCTACACTGTGAGGTAAAAATAGTTTTCAGACAAAAATGTTCAGTGCAAAGTAAACCTTTTTCTCATTTTGTCACGACAGCAAAATGTCAACTTGTGTTATTGAGGATTTATGTAATAGACCAACAAAACACGGCACAATGGGAAATGGAAGGAACACGATGCAAATAAAGTTTAGAAAAATGGGGTTCAGCGTCCCTGAGTCAAAGCTCTGTATAAACCGCCTGCTGCATTTTGGGGTAGGTCTCTACTAGCTGTGCAAAAGAACGTTTTTAATTTATATTAACGACATATTCAGTGGTATTTAAATTACAGTCATTTTAATAAATATTAAATCCAAATAAACTGAACAGAGAATCTACATTGTGCCATCACACATCCAGCAGATTAATGAGCTACATGTATTCATTATGAACATTTCACCTGCTGTGGCCTGAATCCGCACTATGTTGCCACACCAGAGACTGGAATTACGAGCGCCACTTCAGTCAATGTTTTGAAATCAGGGAACATTTCTCCAATTGACGTGTTTACAATTTGGCAAGACTCTCTAAATGAGGGTTTTTCTGATGCGTTCGCTCCTTCTGCATCAGCGGTTAAGCTGCAGATGCTGTCATTGGAATCTTTTTTTGGTTGATTTAGTTAGTTGAACTCTTGTGTAAAGTTGGAATGGTCTGCAAGTCGGCACTAAGTGGTCAGAGGTGTGAATTGCAATCTGTGAAAAATCATAGATCAAGGTCATGTATTTATAAAGCACATTTTTAGCAACCAAGGTTGCCCCAAAGTGCTGTACATAACAACACATAAAATCGTCAATCATAACAATTTGTTAAAAGAATAAAATAGAATAAAAGGAAGAAGGAGAGAAAGAATAGAATAAAATAGAATAGAATTGCTAAGCTGCAGTAGAAAGCCAGCACAAAAAAGATGAGTTTTTAAAAGAGATTGAAAATCTTCAAGGGATTGAGCAGCTCTAATTTGCAAGGGAAGCTCATTCCACAATTTAGGAGCACATATGGAAAAGGCTCAGTCTCCTCTTGATTTGAGTCTCGAAAATGGAACTTCCAACAAATGTGGAGACGAGGACCTCAGAGCCTTAGTAGGGGCATGTCTCCGTACAATCACAGACAGGTATGGTGGAGCTAACCTATACAATGCTTTAAAACAAAGCAATAGGATCTTAAACGGAATCCTATGCAAAACTGGAAGCCAATGCAAAGCTGCCAGCACAGGAGTGATACATTCCCGGCGGCCCCTACCAGACATTAAGCGAGCTGCGGCGTTTTGTGGTACCTCCAAACGTTGGATCGAAGACTGATCAAGACCAAAGTAATGTGAATTTCAATAGTCAATCCTAGACATTATGAGCAGGTGAATGACTCTTTCAAAATCCTTTCTTGGTAAATACACTTTAATCTGTCTGAGAAGCTTCAACTGGAAGAACGCATTTTTGATAACTGCGCTAATTTGCTTGTCGAGTTTGAAACGAGTGTCCACGATCACTCCTAGGTTTCTTGCCTGAGAGACACCAAACAGATTAAAGGAGGCTAGGACACTGCTTACTTTAGTTGATAGCCCAGGGCTTCCAAAGACAAGAATTTCTTACAAAATTGTTTGTAACCAGACTTTAACGTCTGTAAGGCAATTTACTCATTTGTTTATGGAAGCATATCGGGTGCTCACTTGGGATATAAATTTGTACATCATCTGCAAAGAAATAGTATTCAGATGACCTTCAGATTTTTCCGTCACTGTTTAAAAAAAGAAGAAAAAAGTCAAATATGAAAAATATTCGCTTAATGCGTCCCCTGGTCTGGAATTTGAATTTGGAAAGCATCCCCACAGCATGACGCTTCCACCACCAGGTTTCACTGTGGGAGAGATGTGTTCGGGTTGATGAGCAGTTTTTGACTTGACGTATGTTGTTGCCATATAACAGGTACCCCAGACCATAACTTCAACAGTGATTATACAAGGTGTGTGTAATGGATAAAAGTGATGAGAGATGAACATAAATGTTACTGATGTATAGAACCCATTTATGAATTTATTGGTTTTCTTTCGACAGACATCTTCTATAAAATCCTCTTATTTTTCCTCATTGCCCCTCTTCATGTACAAACAGTCAGCTCCTGTCTTCTTGGCATTTTTGATACATCAGACCTGAGTGACTGAATGCTTTTTTTTTGGCCCGTCGTTACTCCTGCGCCATAAAATAACCACTCGCTTTTCCTCGTTCGTGCCCCCTTGTTAGTCGCAGCAAACTGTCAGCATGCTGATAGAGTGGCAGGCCTAGCTGCCGGTTCAGTCGCTTTCACGGTGGATGTAAAGCAATCAGCAGACGGCCGCTGTGTGCAGGGGGCAGACTTTTCCATGGGCCCAATTAGTGGAGAGATTTCCCAGGAGATTGCAGCAGCTCTGTCTGTGTCTGCGGCTGTGCTTTAGTTTGATCTCATGAAATTAGGCTGAAACAATAGATGCGAGTCGTCCTCATGGCCTCAATTTGCTGTCTGTCAATGTCTTAACATCCCTCAATGTCTTTCCCCCCTACGATCTCTTTCCCTACATACTTTTTCCCTGTCACGTTGCTGCTGTTTACAAGGAGTCAAAGCACAAGCTTTACGCACGAACCGCAAAAGATATACCGTCCGGTCGCAACAAGTGGGTGGCGTAGTGCACTGTTCACATAGCTGGCATATGTGTTTCTGTGTGTGACATAAGTGGGAAAGATCCCGTTGGTCACATGGACACAAAAACTATAATAATGCTGTGCAAAGTGAGAGTTCATTTATAAATTGAATGAGAAGGATGAAGACGAAAACTAAGCACTGAGAGTTGACACTTTTTTATTGTCTCTTTGAGACTGCTGCTTTTTACTTTTATAACACTGAAAAGAAAACACTTGTGTTTTTCAGAGTATTATTTCAGATTTTTGTTTAATTTTTGTCTAGTGCCACTTAAAAAGTAAACTATTATTGTTGCTGGTTAATATTATTATTCAGACGAGTAATTATTTCTATCATTTTATTTCCAGATATTTTAAAGTCATTTTTGTACTTGTGAAAGCCTTTTTGAAGTTTATGTAACTATTCTTTCTAACCACACAGAGAATGCACACTATAGAAAGTTAAAATCAAAAGTCTGGGACTGGGTTTAACGTCTTCTTTTTTGGAAATTAATATATGGTCACCCTAGTTTAGACACCAAATATACTTTAATTTGAATTTAATACGCACAGTGGAAACCGTCTGGGCAGCACAGTAAAGCTAACATCTACAGTCTCTGAGGGGGCAGCCAAACAAAATGAATGCCTCTCCTTGATTAGTTGCTTTGCAAACACCGTACAATAGTGCATCAAGTACCATTGCATCTATGTTCCTAAGCTTCCCAAGATGCATTTTCTTTCCAATACTTTAGATATGCTTTAAATCAGGGGTAATCAAATGAAATTTAAAGAGGTCCAGTCCGAGAAAATTTATTGAGGCCAAGGTCCGGAAGATCATAATGTCCTACAATTTAGTGTGATACTATATATTTATGTATCTTAGCACTTGTATCAACATTTGCATTCTTGATTAGCCAAGCAAATGAAATTAATTCAGTGTTAATTGAATTTTTTTTTTACATTTATTGTCACAAAGTACTGAACATGTATGTATGATTTCTCAAGTGTGTAATGTTCTCTCATTTACTAAATAAAAGTAGGATAACATGTAAAAAAAAGACATAGCAACTATGCATGTTCACGAACTAACTTCAGAAAACAAAAAATGTAGGAAAAGCTTAATTTTTTATTTTTCAAATGTGTACTAAACTGTCTGAACATTTATTATCACATAAAGTGCTGAACATGTACGTATGATTTATCAAGTGTGTAATGTTCTATCATTTACAAAATATCAAAGTAGGGTAACTAACATGTAAATAAGAAAATAAGACATGGCAACTGTGCATGTTCACAAACTAACTTCAGAAAACAACGAATGTAGAAAGAATTCCTTTTTACATTTTTCTTTTTAAAATGAGGACTAAACTGTCTCAAAGATAAGATTGATTGTTCAAAAACTTTTATGTTTTGTCTCATGATTGCGTTTCACGTTGCCACTTTTAATAAGTGCCACAGTTTCTGAACATATGAGACAAACAGGTTTTGTGCCACCAGTGGGAAGTACAAAGAGAAAGGACTCTGTCCATCCGGATTAAATGCTCTATTTTCACTGTCCACTTTGCGTTTTTTTAGAGGCTGTCTTTGTTATTTTTCTACTTGTACCGTTTCAGTTGCCTGTTTATCTCCTCTTCTCCGTCTCAACTATCAGTTTTTTTCTTTTCTTTCTTTTTTTTCTTTTCCTCTGTCTCACCCCTCTGTTTCTCCTTTTCTCTGCCTGTATCAATCCTCACCGCCGGTTTTTCTCCTCCTGTCTGCCTGTTTCTCCCTCTCTCCGCCTGTAGCTCTAACTTTCTCCGCCGGTATTTCTCCTCCTGTCTGCCTGTTTCTCCCTCTCTTCTTAGCTCTAACTTTCTCCACCGATATTTCTCCTTCTGGCCGCCTGAATATCTCCTTCTCTCTGCTGTGATATTTCTCTTTATTTCGGCCAGTATCTCTGTTTATTTTTGCTACGCTTCGCTATATTTTTTTTCTAAAGTTTCCCGGCTGGAATGCAAAGTGCTTATTGGCTTTGGTGGTATCACGTGTTATGGCAAAACTCGCATACCATTGGCCTGCGGGTTTCCATGGACACTACAACACTGCCGTAAAGAATGCAAAAGCTGCGCCGGCCAGAAGCGCTCATTAAGGTTATAAATGGTCATTTCTGTTTTGGCATTAGGCTCGGGTCCGCATGAGACAGCATTTCGGTCTGCCTATTAGTGACCTCTACTTTAAATGGTAAATGTCCTGCACGTGTATAGCACTTTAGCTAGGCCTGAGCACCATAAAGCGCTTTACACTGTCAATCCCACATTCACACACTGATGGTGTTGGGTTACATAGTAGCCACAGCTGACCTAGGGCACATTGACAGAAGCGAGGCAGGCGTACACTGGCGCCACCGGGCCCTCTGACAACCAACAACAACCCATTTTTTTATGCTGGTCGTATCTTTTTATTTTGTTGAATTTATCCACCACACTCTAATGGATGGTCCGTGAAAATATTGTCAGATACTAAACTGGTCCGTGGCTAAAAAACGGTTGGAGACCACTGCTCAAAACAATGTTTTGCTGATGTTCTCACCATTCAGGTGGGCGTTCTGTTGAGACGTGACATCTACCTTTAAGTTCGTCTTTAGGCGAACCTCTCAAGGGGCTTTGACACGGAACTGGGTGGTCCGCCTAACGTGAGACAGAGTTTGTGTCCTCGAGTGCTCTGCTCTTCTTGGGCAGGTGTGAAAGCTCATCTGAACTCTGTTCCGCCCCAAATAAGCAAACTGTGGTCCACCTGAAGATATGGGCTTTGGCTTTCTGACAGGGGGGAAATCCAAACCAACTATCCAGGGAACCAAAGGGGAACCTGAAAAAGCTGTGAAAGTTTTTGGCATTCCCGGTGTAGTAAACCTTAAACCTCCTGGCAATCCTGTTTTACAAGGGCCCTTAGAGACAGTATTACCCTCTTTCCCTCAAAACCACCACACAAGCTTGAGGAGCTCAACAGATTTTGGGTACTGACTGCTCCTAAAAATCTTCAAGATCTCATCTCAGTCATGTTTTATGGCATTTGCTGACCGAAACATTGAGCCATGAAGTCAAAACTTAAAATAATTAATCTGCTTCTGATGTCTTGATGCCATTTAGAGGTGTTCTGTTGGCAAACTGCCCGGCACCTTAATATTGAGCATGTGGTCATAATGCAATGCCTGATGATTTTTGAGCTGCATGCTACACAAATTGGGAAACACTCAGCCAGATGATGGATTGATCTCATTAACTTGGTGCTGAATTCATTTGGTTTATTGCGGATTTGAGCAGCGATCGCGGCCTTTTAAGTCCTGCTAATGACTTCACACACATACTGCAAGCTGGACAGTTGCATGCACACGTACGCTCACACTCTTTTCTAACGATGCACCCTCACATGTGATATTAATTTCCAAAGGAAAAATGTGTAGCTATTGAGTCGGACACCTTTCCCCATCAAAGGGGGACCTTTCAGACTTGTTTCAATATTCGTCGCCTCCCTTCTGTTTTCCCTTTATCTTCTTTTGCCAAGAGCTTTTCTAAAAGATCAGAGTAATGGCAGATACCTGCAGCCATTAGGGCTCTCCAGTCACTCAGCAGCAGTGCCGTGATACAGGAGGAAAGGCAAAGGGACACGCTTGTCGCTCAGTGGCTGCCTCGGGGAGATCTGCTTCCATCTTGACAGATATCTTTTCTCTAATGCCTCCCAGGAGAGGCCTACCTGCCCCCCTTTTGTGACTGAGACCCAAGGGGGACAAGAAGGACTCGAAGTGATGGGATCCGTGGCTGTAGTGGGGATGCACTTTGTTTTTTGAGAGATGTGTGTGGTTAGATGACAGCTGAGGCAGAAAATAGGCTGATTTGGTTGATTGAAGAAAACGTTTTAGGAATGAACTCTGTGGTTTTTAATTTTTTTTTAATTATTCTTAATTTTTCATGTGAAAGTTGTTGCCAGTTTATGAATTGGGAGAGCAGTAAACTTCAGGTTTATACTTCTCACATTTTTCTAACAGCCTGGAAGAAGAAGGGTTGTTTTTTAGTGCATCCTGCAACTTCCCAAGCAGCATTTTGTTTGGAATATTTTTATTTTTTTAATATATGATTTGGAAAGCTGGAAAAACTCTGTAACCGGTCCATGCCTATTAGGGATAAGTTAATATTTAGACATCATTTCATTTCACTTTACTGAACAAGACCGTCAAATTATTTTGTTAGCTCAAATATTTGATGGCAAATGCCATAAGAAGTTTGAGAAACACTTTTTTGCCACAAATGGAAAATATAATAATATTGGTTTGCAGCCATTTATTGACAGTTCATCAGGATGCAGAAGGACTCTGAACAGACAGGGAGGAAGACAATACTTTGGCCCCCTTTCGCCCTAATTTGCTGGCTGACTGCAGAAAGACAACACTGTGTCTTTAATGTGGGTAGGGTCGGAGGTCACTGTATTGCATTTGTAAGGTCAGCGGTTAAGGTCACGCTCAGCTTTGGGCCTTCCTGCTGCAGACAGCTAGGTCATGCCACCTACATAGAGTCCAATTATCCCTGCCAACTAATAACTCTTCAGCTTGTTCTATAGCACACACACGCGCATACACGCACGCACACACACACACACACACACCCACACATACGCACACACACGCACATACACACACACAGAATTTGGTACAGATACTGAAAACTCCCTTTTATGCAATGAATGTCTTTCTGTTTGGGTACATGGATAGTTATTTTAACATATGCATGTGCACACAGTAATTTCTGGGGTATATGAAATTATTTGGATAATTATGTCACTTTTTATAAGATGCCCGTAGAAACTGACATTTTTACAGCTTCACATATCATAATACTGAATTTATATTCAAATCTGACTAAGCTTGAGCTGTTTTTCAAGGGAAAATGAACCAAAACTTCAGACTCTAGATGTACAAATCTCGTGGAGACATCCATCCGTCCATCTGTTCGTTCGTCCATCTTTCCATTTTTTCCAAGTAGGGGAGAAAACGTACAGTTAAAACCAGAAAAAGAAATTGATCCATGAACTACTTTTCATTACTGTCTGAAGTTATGTCAGACCAAAATTCTCTTATTTTAAGTCAGTTGGAATTACAAAAATAAAGGTCTTTGTCCCTGTTTGCATTTGCAAACTGCAATCTGACTTTTTATGGTTCTTTTGGAGTAATGGCTTCCTCCTTGCTGAGCGGCCTTTCAGCCCATGTCAGTACAGGACACAATTTAGTGTGGATAAGGTCTTACCAGCTTCAGCAGCATCTTCACAAGGTCTTTGGCTTTGGTTCTGGGGTCTATTTGTACATTTCGGACTAGAACTCGGACCAGTCTCCTTCCTGAGCAGTATGATGGTTGGACGCTCCCATCATGTATATACTGGCGTATAATTGTTTGACTAAATGAACGCTGTTCCTTCAGGCATCTGGAAATTGTTCCCAAGGATGAACTAGACTGGTGCAGCTCCACAATGCTCTTCCTGATATCTTGGCTGATTTCTTTTGACTTTCCCATCATCTCAAATAAGAAATCAGTGAGTTTCAGATGTGTTCTGGGTATGCCCTTAGAATCCATCCACAAGTGAACCTCCAGTTAACTCAGATTTGTCAGTTAACAGAAGTATCCAAAGCCATGACATTATCATCTGGGCCTTTTCTCATTGTTTACAGTGATATTAATCACTCTGTATGTAAACTTTTGATCTCAAAGACATTAAGAAATATATCTCTGACATATTATTTCCCTCATTATTGTGAAATTTAGCAAATATAAATTATTTTGATAATCCTAATGGACCTAAAACGCTTTCTGTTTCTTTATTTTTTGACCCTAAACAAATCTGATCATTCCATGTGGTAGAACAAATTTACAAGTTCCTCGTGAATTCTCATAGTTTTCCCTTTCTATTCTTGCAAGCAAAAGAAAAGAAAATACATTTTAATCCTACACTCAGCTGAGAAGTCGTTCACATTTATTAGTAATTTCAAAGTATTTGGAAGTGCTAATCATCTATTCAAAGCAGGCCGTTATCTTAACAAGGCCGGAGTAAGGCTGTTAGCAGCAAACATTTTTTCTTATCAAAATCAGAAAGCAAAACACTTGCTCCCAAAAGCTGACCTTGAGGCGCCCATGGATATCAGAGAACAAACACAGCAAGTCATGATGACACCACAGGACCGAACAGATAAACAACCATCAGAGATTAAGTCTTCATCTTCCTGTGACTCAGCCACATCAAATGAGTCTCCATTTAGAAACTTTACAGACAGACTGAACGAGCAAATCAAATTTGGGACACAATTAACACCTAAACTTAGACTACACCAAACGCCTGAGACTAGTGTCAATAAGTCTGGGAGCTTCCCCCCACTGATTATTACAGATATTTGATATTTGAGGGAACCGGGCAATAAATCCACCCCTACTGTCTCCCAGAACTCACCCGGAGTCTAAGATCTCAGTAATTATCAGCAGCAGGAAACATAAATCGTTAACCACACGCTCTCATATTAAACAAAATCTCAAATTGATAACCTGTCAGAAGGTTCAGCTGCCCATCATCACAATACTTAAGTTAGCTTTATTAAACTTTAGATCTCTATCCGGGAAGTCTTTTCTTATCAATGACTTCATCACTGAGCATATTTTACACGCCCTTTTTTTATCAGAAACTTGGCTAGATGAAAATAACGAAACAACTGCATTAATAGAATCTACTCCTCCAAATGATAATTTCTTAAGTGAGAGCAGAAAGCAGAAAGTCAATGAACTTTAAAAAGGTAACTCTGGGCACTTTTGATTCTTTTGAATACCTAGCCACCCAGATAAATGAGCCTAACAAAGCTTTATTTCTAAGTTTATATAAACCACCAAAACTTAACTCTAACTTCTTTAATGATTTCAATGACCTTCTTTCTGTATTATATGTATCGACTATGACCAACTAATCATTGTGGGGGACTTTAACATCCATACCGACAACCCCCAAGATAGACAAGCAAAAACATTAGATGATACTCTCCACAACTTCGGCCTGATCCAGCATGTCAAACAACCAACACACAATAAAGGACACACTCTGGACTTAATTATCAGCAAAGGTTTAAATATTTCCAACATCTCTGTAATTAATATTGCGTTATCTGACCATTTCTGTATTTTCTTTGAAAGTACCATCTCTGCTAAATTATCCAGCCACAGTAAGACCACTATAAAAAAGCGTTTTCTAGGGGACAGTTCAGTAGAAACATTTAAACGTATTTACCCTTCCACCACATCCCCCTCATCTCCCAACTCAAACTCAGTAAATAAGTTGGTAGATAATTTCCTTGCGAAAGTCTCAGACATCATGGATTCCATTGCTCCAACTAAAGTGGAAGTAGTCTCAGGTAGAAAGAAGTCTCCGTGAGCAAATAATCCACTGGTACGTAGTGAAAAAAGAGAGTGTCGACGAGCCGAGAGAAAATGGCGGAAAACTCGACTCCAGGTTCACTGTGAGATCTACAAAGAGAGACTGAATAGATATCAGCTAACTATAAAAGATGCTAGGGAATCGTTCTTTTCTGAAATCATCAACAGAAACATTAATAATGCACGGACTCTATTTGCAACAGTGGAAAGACTAACTAATCCTTTAGTGACAGTAGCCCCTGAACTAAACTCTACCAGGGCCTGCAATGAATTTGCTAGCTTTTTCACTGAAAAGATTCTAACAATTAGACAGTCAATCTGTACCTCAATATCGAACCCACAACCAGTGCCATCCCCAATCAACAACAATGTAGAGAAAATGTCTGAATTCCACGAATTAAACCAGAACAGCCTTGAAAAAATCATTATCCAATTAAGCTCCTCCTACTGCTGTCTTGATATCCTACCCACAGCTTTTCTAAAGAAAGTTCTTCCTGTTATTGGGTCTGATCTTGTTCAAATAGTGAACTCATCACTGCTATCAGGTGTCTTCCCTCAGGCTTTAAAAACAGCAGTTATTAAACCACTGCTAAAGAAGAAAAATCTGGACAACATGTTAATGCAGAACTACAGGCCGATCTCTAATCTTCCATTCATCAGTAAGATTATTGAAAAAGCCGTGTTTCAGCAGTTGAATAGCTTCATAACAATGACAAACCGTTTTGATGTTTTTCAGTCTGGTTTCCGTGCTCACCACAGCACTGAGACGGCCCTCGTCAAAGTATTCAATGACATCCGCATAAATACAGACTGTGGTAGAACCACAGTGCTGGTTCTGTTGGACCTCAGTGGAGCATTTCACACTGTTGATCATGATATTTTATTGGAACGACTGGAGAGCTGGGTCGGACTCTCTGGTACACTACTTGGCTGGTTCGAATCTTACCTAAAGAACAGGGACTTCTATGTTTCAATAGGAAACTTTTCATCAGAACGAACAGAAATCACATGTGGGGTGCCCCAGGGCTCCATCCTGGGGCCACTCTTATTTAATATCTACATGCTCCTACTAGGCAAGATTATAGCAACCAATAACATTAGCTACCATAACTACGCGGATGACACTCAGCTCTATATTACAATGTCACCAGGTGACTCTGAACCCATTCAAACCCTGAATCAATGCATTGACCAAATAAATGGATGGATGTGCCATAACTTTCTCCAGCTGACTAGAAACAAAACTTAAGTGATTATTTTGAAGAACATCTCTGTGATTAAACGACTGATGTTGCAACACGACCTAGAAAAACTCATCCATGTGTTATCTTTAGTCGGATTGATTACTGCAACAGCATCTTCACAGGTCTGCCTAAAGCGTCTATCAGACAGCTGCAGCTGATCCAGAACGCTGCCGCTCGTGTTCCTCACTAGAACCAGGAAAGTAGAGCACATCAGCCCCAGTTCTAAAGTCCTTACACTGGCTCCCTGTAGCACAGAGAATAGACTTCAAAATACTTGTACTAGTTTATAAATCATTACATGGCTTAGCACCAAAATATGTTGAAGACCTGTTGTCACGGTACCAACCACCAAGACCACTCAGGTCCTCCAACTCTAGCCTACTAAACATCCCTAGACTCAGAACTAAACATGGAGAAGCAGCTTTCAGTTTCTATGCTCCCCTTATCTGGAACAGACTTCCTGACGAGTGTAGAGCTGCTGAAACTCTGAACTGCTTTAAATCGAGACTAAAAACCATCTGTTTACATTTGCCTTTGAGTAAATGCTTGATGTCATATGTATGAAATGTGTTCATGCTCTCTTGCTTTTTTTTGATCTTTCACTTGCTTTATTGTGTATCATGTGTAATGTGTGTTTCTTTTACTTTTAATTTCCATTGTTTTTTTTGTTTTTTGTTTTAAATCACCAAATCATGTAAAGCACCTTGAATTGCCCTGCTGTTGAAAGTGTGCTATACAAATAAAATTGCCTTGCCTTACACTCCTTCATCTCTTAGTTCAATTAAGCCACAGTCTGATTTGGAAGCAAACGTTGTCCCGTCTCAAAGTGAGCTCCTCAGCTGGTTTAGAGCGATGGACAGGAAAGGTGAAAGGAATATAATCTGAATCCGTTTTTGAGGGGATTTAATATTGTTGCATCTCTCTAACTCAATATAAATCATTTTAAATACAGTAGAAAATTATGTGCACCATTGCAGCTGAAGTTTTGCAAGCTACTCAGACCTGTGACCAGTCTGCAACAACGCTGCCTACCAGCAACATGCGAAAACATGCAGGCGTAAAAGCAGGACCCCGGGGACTGTTTTACAACTAAATGTGGCTGTAAAACTCTTTAAATGGGTTTATTAATCAGCATGTAACCAAAGTGATGCTCCGTATTTTTCACATTTGCTTCTTCATTTAAAACAACATCAGCTGCTGCTGGATCCATTAATACATTTTCTATACCTACGTATCATCAGTGGGTCTCAGAGGAGCTGGGGCCAGTCTACAGTGGTTATTGGGTGAGATGCGAGGTACACCTGGACAGCTTCCCAGTTTCTGAAAAACGTGTCGTTCTCCTTCTGTTTCACAAAAAGTGAACTGCTGTGTGTTGGCCCTTTTTATATAAAATTAATAAAATAGAAGTTTACTTTAGCGAGGCGCTGTATTTCTACACAGGGCGATATGACTGAACTTTAGGGCTGTACTGAGGATAGGAGAATCTTAACAAATGTATAAAACTGCATAATGCTGTGGTGTAAAGAGTAAGGAAAGTCTTATTTTAGCCCTTGGTCTTGGAATGATCTTGTAGCTCAGGTTGATTTTGGAATCTCTTATTCCTTTGTCTAGTTTTAAACAAAACTGACTGAGGTTTTTAGTCACTAACTGCACCTGTAAAATTTAAATGTCTGGAATTTGAAAAGTTTTATGAATTTTCATATTTTGTTATAAGTGTGACTAATGAATTGCTTTACTTGTACATTTTTTGGCTTGTTTTGCACTTTGCACACTGTGTTGTATAGGACAGGCCAGGACATCCTTGCTAAAAATGATGTTCTAATCTCAATGGGTCTTTCTCCTGGATAAATAAAGATTCAATAAATAATTTTGATTCTGTAAAATTCTGCATTCTACATTTTTTGACGCTTTGATGGCTACTTGGAAACAGCTGCTGCCAAAATTAGCTATTTGAAACCAGGCAACAGTCTTCTCCACATTACAAATTTCACCCCAAACGTCATCGTAAGATATGAAATTAAACCAAAAATGTAAGAGACCAAAGACTAGGCCCGTGAGAGAAGATATTTTAGGTTTATCCTGGCTGTCTGGCTCGGTCTAATGCCCTCTTCAGTGAGATGGAATGGCACATAAGCTCCCATTAATACGGGAATGAGTTGAATTTAGCTCTGTCTGCCTGCACGGCTGGCCTGGCCTGCCCCCTTGCTTTCCATGAAGTGTGGGTCGCAACACTTACGGAAAAGCTCTATGCTGTGCTCCGGCATGGCGCACCCTCCCTGACACCCCCAGCGCTTTCCTTTGTTCTCTAACTATAGCCGCAGCCATGCCAAGGCCTCCTGACTTAAATATTCCACTATAAAACAAGTGATAATGAACATGAAAAGCGCCGAGTGCTGCTAGTTGACTGAGCCGCTAAGCACATTCCGCCGCGTGCAGGCGCGAGCACAGGCAACCCGTTACATGTATGTACACGGGCCGTGCACGTGTACACGCGAGATGTACACGCCTAACCCCACTGACCCACAAGAGAGTGGAATCAAACAGGAAAGTGAGGAGAGAGTGGATAAGAGACCTGCAGTGGAAAAGGATTGATCCGTTTTAAGGGTCCTATAAATCCAACAGCTGATGTGAATATAAATGGACGTTTTACATGTCTTTTCTACCTGGCAACTCATCTCAGTATCACAACAGGGATATTTATACTGTCCATCCTACAGTCAGACCTTCACAAAGCCTCCGCGTGTCAGAGAAGGACCAGAAGCTAAGCATAGTGTGCTTTTTTTCCTCCTTCAGTTTTTAACTTGTGTTCTTTTCTGACTATGCTAAGTATAATTGTGAAGAAATTAAATCAATGACCCTACCGTGATTTGTAAAAGTACAGCAGAGGTCGCGCTAGACTTTTTTGTTGTCAGCCACTTTGACAGACGTAGTCAAAATATCTGGTCGTAATCTATTTTTACGTGTCAATAAAAAAAAAAAGATATTCAATAGTATTCAAGTTGTTATTCATTTAAAATGATATTCAATCCAAACAAGCTACATATAAAAAATGGAATGAAAGGTTTTGGACTTTTGTCTCAGACAGATGACTTCTCATGTGGGTTTACATGTTCTGGAGGCTGAATCCGCGCTCCACTGCCACACTGGAGACTGGAATTAAAGCATCGCTTCAGCCAAAGTTTTAAAATCAGGGTACATTTCTCCAGTTGAAGTGATCAGAAGTTGGAAAGAATCTCTGAACGAGTTGTTACCTGACACACAAGCTATTCCTTGAGTGGTAGGAAACCCTGCAGCATGCACCGTTGGTTGGTACGACATCGGGCTCTTGGGAGAGACACGCTCCAAAGCCTCAGTAACTCTTCAATGCACTGTCAGCTCCCGGTTAGCGAGATGCGGTGTCCAGGTCTAAGATAATGCTCAGATGCTCTCATGGGAATCTTTTTTTTCTTTGATTGATTGATTGATTGATTGATTTGGTTACCTGTACTCCGTGCGTAACGTTGAAAATATCTGCGCATTTCCGCCAAGTGGTCTGGGGTGTGAATACTAATCAGTCAAATTGACGGACGGCCTTCAGATTTTTCCATCACCATTTTAAAAGCTAGGTCAAATATGGAAAATATTCGATTAACGCGACCCCTGGATTACAACCATGAACTTTAGTGTTATTATAGGGATCGAATGCGATGGACCAGGAGAAAGTAGATCCAAACTGTGCTTTCTGCCCTCTTTATTCTGATATGCCAAAATAACCTCAAATGTAAATGCAGCTGTTCTGTTCCTCAGAGGTAAATGCACGCTGTTTACGGAATTAAAAATGGCGGTGTTCGTGTTCGAGCAGCAGTTCATTGATTCCTGCCCAGTCAGAACCGACAAAATCTTTGAAAAATCAAGTCCAAAATCTCACTTTCTCTATTGACTGGCTCCGTCTCCAGTATCCGCCATGTTTGTTCAAATGTTTGCCTCCTCCTGCGCAGATTAGTGACGCCCCTCTCATGTCAGTGACGTCAGAGACAGATTTAAAGCGACATCACCAATCAACTGGTGTCGCTTTCAAAAACATCTGATACGTATTTATCACGGATTTAGTACCATATAAGAAATCTGACATTCAGTCTGAATTATTTGTGGAAAATTTGCCAATTTGTGGATTTTTTTGCAGAGCATATCTAAAATAATAGAAAGGAAACGGAGCTTGGAATCTGGGCATCACGCTGTGGAGATGATTTTCTTCAGGGGAGGTTCTCAGAGTTGACGTGAAGCTGAGTGGAGCTCAATCCTGGAGAAGAAGCCGTTGGAGGAGGTTCCCCTTCCTGTAGCAAAATGACAAACAGCCAGAGCCACAATGGGATGGTTTAGCTCAAAGCATAATCATGTGATAGAATGGCCTAGTCCAGGGGTGTCAAACTCCAGTCCTCGAGGGCTGGAGTCCTGCAACATTTAGATGTGTTCTTGGTCCAACGCACCTGAATCAAATGGTTAAACTGCCTCCTCAGCAGGCAGTTAGGTTCTATGGGGTCCTGTTGATGACCTAATTATTTGATTCAGGTGTGTTGAAACAGAGACATGTTTAAAAGTTTCAGGACACTGACCCTTGAGGACTGGAGTTTCACACCTGTGGCCTAGTCAAAGTCCGGAACTAAATCCAATGGAGAATCTGTGGCAAAACTTGGTTAATGACGTCCAAAGATACGGTCCATGCAATGCGACAGAGATTATCCTTATTTTCTGTTGGTCTGTCACTTTAAATAGATTACAGAATTTCAGATTGTAGTGCGGAAAAAATGTAGAATATTTTTTTTTTTGTGGATGCTGGTATTATTGTCTGTACTAAAGGAGCCAGCCTCTGGAGCTCCCTGAAGTGCCCAGGCAGCCAGGCACCTTTGACCAGGGCTAGCCCCCCCTCTGTCCTTCGCGCTCACACACAGTCACGTACACAACACCCCTCTCTGTGGGGCCCCCACTCTCCCTGGGGTGAGATGAGCCCACCAAGGCCCCTCCTGGAGCTGTTCCCTCCGCAGAGCTCAGGATCTCCATCTCTCTTACCGACTACTCCGCACTGACATGGCTGAAAGCCAGCGTACGCCACTGTCTGGATCGGAGGGGGCTGTGGACGCATCCGCATGTGCGTGCATGTGAGCGTGTTTGTGAATATGCTCAATGGATGATGGGATGGGGGGGTATCCCCAAACACAAGTTGCTCAGTTTTTTGGAAAGTCTCTGGCCCACCCAGGAGGGAAGAGTAGGAGGTGGTGGGGGGAGGGGTCCAAGGCCTTGGGGGGAACAAAGCCTTATTTCAAACTTGCCGAAAACAGGGGTCTTTATGCTGTGATGCTGGGGCCCGCTCCTATGTAGGGAGATGTTATCGCAAAGATGCAATATCCACCTCTGCACAAGGCCAGGGGGGGTGGCTGCATAGGCCTCCAGTGTTGCACTAAGTACCCCGGGGCACTGACCTCACTAATGAAGTCGCTCTTGGCTGCTGTTGGCCTCTACTGTATTCCACCTTGTGTTCCACATCTCCCGCTCTGTCGGCCTGCCCGGCTGCCAGCAGCTGTCCCTCTCGGTCATATTCCTTCTACTTTGACAGTTTGTTTAGAAAGCTTATTGTTCGTCTGTTTGTTTGTTTTGTCTGTCGTCTGGAATTGTCCCCCTGATCCGTCTGTCTGTTTTTCTGCCATTCATCCGTCGGCACGGCTGTCTCCCCAGCTTACTTTGAAGTGTCTCATTGATTTACTGTCCGGCTGGCTGTCTCTTATAGAAGCACTCAGTTGTCCAATCATTGAGGTCTCTGCTTTTAAGCTATCTGTGATTGTTATACACAGCACCATTTGAAAGATGTTACACCAAACTCTCCAGGGAATCCACAAGTTGGAGGGGGGTGGTGGGGGAAAGGGAAATTAGATTTGGGATTGGGGATCGGGTGAGAAGCACAATTAAAGTAGACGATCCCACATTCCTGCGAGGAGCCAATGGCCTGCAGATAGGATTTGTCGTGTTTTCTGTACCGAAAGCCTGAACCCGCATCATCCTGGTCTCAGCTTGCATTTTCTGTAAAAATAAAAATAAAATGTTACAGAGATAAAATAATGTTCACTTATGGGAGGGACACAAGTATGCCGCGTGCAAATCAGTTTTAAGGGCTAAACTGGTACTGCTCCTGGCAGAGGTTGGACTAGACATTTTTTATTGTTGGCCATTTTAACCGAGGATAAACAAAAAAAATCTACTTTTACCCGTCAATTACCCGATTCTAGAACTGAAACAGCGTTCGCTTTCTCAGCCCCGACTCTTATACAGGCCAGGGCCGGAGAGAAACCACTTTCCTTTGTAGCTGTAGGCGAGCTCATGGAGTCCATCAACCAATCAACAGGTTTACAGGTGCCATGTTTAAAACTCTATCTTTAATTTTTGATTTCTCTAATTTAAGAAACAGAATGGAAAAACAGCTTCAGCGTCAGAAAAATGTAGGAATAACTGCGGAATAATTCAAGCTCACTGTCCCTCATCATTCAAAGCATTGCATGTATACACTGTTGTTTCAGTATAATCAGGCAGTGTCAATAAATACTGCTCCAAATGCTGTGTGTAACTCTCCAGCGCTGGTACCAGTTGGATCAGAGGCAAGGCAAGGCAATTTTATTTGTATAGCAACACTTTCAACAACAACGTGATCCAAGGTGCTTTACATGATTAAGTGGTAAAATAAAAATAGCAGTAAAACACAGACAAAGCATATAAAGTAAAAACAGCAATAAAGCAAGAAGCATGCACAGATTCATCAAAGCATTACAAAGTATATAATGTAAAAATGTGAACAAAACATATGATACATCAAAGCATGACTCAAAGGCAGCTCTAAACAGATACGTTTTTAGTTGTGATTTAAAAGAACTCAGTGTTTTCAGCTTTGCAGTTTTCTGGAAGTTTGTTCCAGAATAGAGGAGCATAGAAACTGAAAGCTGCTTCTCCATGTTTGGTTCTGGTTCTAGGGATGTTGAGTAGACTGGAATTAGAGGACCTGAGTGGTCTGGGGGGGTTGGTATAGTAACAGTGCATCTTTAATATACTTTGGTGCTAAGCCATGCAATGATTTTTAATCTAGTAAAAGTATTTAGAAGTCTATTCTCTGAGCTACAGGGAGCCAGTGTAAGGACTTTAGAACTGGGGTGATGTGCTCTACTTTCCTGGTTCTAGTGAGGAACAGGAGCGGCAGCGTTCTGGATCAGCTGCAGCTGTCTGATTGACTTTTTAGGCAGACCTGTGAAGACGCTGTTGCAGTAATCAATCAGACTAAAGATAAACGCATGGATGAGTTTTTCGAGGTCCTGTTGCGACATCAGTCCTTTAATTCTAGAAATGTTCTTCAGGTGATAGAACGCTGACCTTGTTATTGACCTTTATGTGACCCTGGAGGTTCAGGTCTGAGTCCATTACTACACCTAGATTTCAGGACTGATCAGTAGTTTTTATTTGTATGAAGGTGAATAAATCAAGATCAAACTTATTAAATGAAGCCAGTGATGTTGATGCATCAGTTTGTAGAAATTCTGAGATAAATTATAGGATTGTTGAGCATTTACTGGATGAGACTGTTATACTGACGTAATGTTGCGGTACTGAACTTGCTCTCTGGCTTTAGAAACCAAACCCAGTTTGTGTTTGAACTGCCTTTAGCACCAGACCTGGTGGACAAACCATAAAGGAGTATAGAACCAAAACAATGCATGGTTGTAAACATTTCATTGAATTTTTTTTGCAAAAATATGTCTGAAAACTGTGGCGTACATTTGTATTCACCCTCTCTGATGAAACCGTCTTTCACTGCACCTATTGTTTCACGTCTCTCAGGCCGTCTCTGGCAGCTTTGTAAATCCAGAAACTGAGATTCTGTCCATTGTTCTTTGTTTGTTAGCTAAATTTTAGTCTTCTCACTGGGGCTGGTTACCGTTAGATATTTTTCAATACTACTACTTTAACGATACTTGGTTTTCGATACCAGTACTTTAAGGATACTTTCTTTTAATACCTATATTTTTTAGTCTAATTTTAAGAGTGAATAAAAAGTACTAAAAGGTTGTTTAAAAAAAAAATTAACTAAGCAAAAACACAGCAAACTTTCAGTGTAAAAAGTAATGGCACAAAATGTCAATATTTTTTATTAAAATAGCCTTTCAGTAATACTAATGCTTCACTTTATGTCAATAATAACAATCCTGCTGAACTGCATTTTCTAATGTTAGGTAAACAAGCTGCAGGGAATTTAGTCTTATAGCATATTTATTCTTTTATAAGCCTGTCATCTTCCGACACTTCCAGTGTTTTATGTCGCTGATGCAGTGGCGGAGGAAGGTTCTGGACTCTTTTTTGCAGTCAAACGGTACATGCTTCTGCTTGCAAATTGATGCCGTGCATGACGAGGTGCTTTGTTAAATTGCCGGTATTCCCGTTTTCCGCGGCACAAATCTTCTTGCAGATGTTGCATTTAGCTCTGTTGCCGTTCACCTTTACAAAATGCGGCCAAACTTTAGATTTTTTTAGGCATTTTCATCCGCAAACTTGATATGCTTGCTGGAGAATTGAGTGTGTGAGTGAGCGAGCTCGTCTCCTCTGCGCCCCCAGTCACGTGACGCATGGGAGCTGAAGGAATGGAGCAACACATTAATGGGGACAT